>CM033106.1:17242176-17495322 GCA_019321725.1 Paulownia fortunei
CACATAATTTTACTTGGGAAAAGTAGTACACTTGTTCTTGAGAGGTACAAGAGTACAAAGAGAGACAGCCTCTATTTTCTTGGAGGTTATTGCCAAGTACATTTGTAAATTTTCCAGATAGGAGTTTCTAATTGAATGAATTCACATCATATTTATGGTGCTTTGTCTCAAATCACTATAGATCTTCATTTAGAACCTTCATCTATATCGTTGCTGGTAGAAGAAAATCCAGTTTATGTACCTACCTGTTTCTGAATCCCAAGTGCGTTGAGTTTTTGTGTTAGCATGTTTCTTGGAGTCTCCAATATCATTATACAATATAGCTAAAGTTTGGTGGCTTCTAAGAAATTGGGGAACTAGTTCACACCACTGCTCAAGTGCGCTATCTGGTTGCTGGTTGTTTCAGAAATCTGTTGTATCAATTCATTTCAGGATTTGTAAGTGTTGCTGTGGAAGCTGTTACTTGGATCAGTTGGTGTGACTTTTCAATCAGCCCAACTTTTTTGTATTAGAAAGCTTTGTAATACAAAAACATGAAATATAAAATAGGTGAAAACTGGTAATCAGTATATGGACTTGATACGATATGATGCTCATGATAAATTTTCATCGGCAGCATCCTCCACTGGATTTTGGGTGTCTCAGTGATTCAGGATACCAGTTTGAAAGCCAGCATGTTATTTTGATTACACTGAAGGCGATGAATAGCTTTCAAACAAGCAGTTCTGCTTTATCAGAATAAGCTTCCTATGTATGGCAGATTTTTCTTGCAGCAGGAACTATATGGATGTGAGTGGCAAATCAAGGTTTTATGTGTGAAATATAGCTAGTCAGGGCGGTCCAACAAAATCCTTAACAGCTCCAATTGATCGGCCTAATTCAAACTGCGGGCATAATTCATGGTTGAGGTTGGATGGGTTGGTTTCAACCTAATATAAAAAGACTGTAACCTTGTAGTGGGTTTAGTTTTGCATTTTCATATGTTCAATTGTTCTTATATAATATCATGTATTTGATGCTGACACATTGGATACAAGTTGGAGTTACAAGTTGTTACAAGTTGGAGTTATTATTTTGTGAAGATTTTTTATTTGGCAATATTTGAATACATCAATTATGATTTACTGTGTAAAAGCTATTAAATGTAATAGTAACGAGATAACAAATATAACGCCGAACTTTAAATAATTGAAATATTTAATTCACTTTTTAAGAAATAATAAAGTAAAATTGCGAATATCAACTGCAAATATGGCTCAAATCCACTTACTACAAAGTGCAGTTTCAATAGTTATCGAATTGGATTTAGGCTACTTCAAGAATGTAAATACGAGATTGGGCCAAAAAAAAAATAGTAAGATTTGTTGTACCCACACAGCATATGGCCTAATGCAAAATAAGTTTAATAAAGTTCGTAAAACATATACATATAGGCTATATATTTGGTGTTATTGCTATTATTTTGAGAAAAAAATTTGGAGATTTTTTTTTTGGGAAAATGTATTTTGGGCATGAATTAGGAAATATATGGAAAATAAAAATGTATTTAGATAATTTGTTCGAAAATAATGATATCATGTACTTCATTTCTAAAAAATATTAAAAATATGTTTGGTTTCAATTTGTGGGACCATTTCCTATTGTAAATATCTTGTTAAGATAGTTTTGTTGTGGTTACTGATGGTATCTAAACGTTGGTCATGGTTATAGGATGTTTAGATATTTTATCTTTATACATATTTGATATATTAAATACTATAGAGGCTCGTAAAATTGGGGTTTATAGAAAAGATGATGTAAAGTAACTTGCATAGAAATATAATTATTCTGTTAACTTTCTTTTGATTTTATTATATGAGCTCATAAAACTAAGGTATAAGACAGAACAAATTGGACATCAAACACATTAGGAAATTGAATCTCTTGAAGTTTTGTCTTAAGGGTGATGGAATAAAGATTAAATAGTGGGAGAGTTTTTTTTAATTAAAGACCACACTATAAATGGATGTTAATTAAATCCATGCTTATTTTTTATCTCGCATGTCTTTGTAGATTTTACATATGGCTAAAAATCTACTTGTATCAATTGTAGTTACTAATAAACTCACTATTCCCAACTAAGTCGAATGACTGAGGAATCTTCGGATTCTTTTAGAATAAGAAAAGAGGCCATATGTCCTTGACTTTGCACCGTCGGCGGATGCCACGGAAAAGGAGCTTGCTAAACATTACAAGTAAGTTCACGATGAAGTGCAAGCTCGATGCTACAAGAAAAGGCAAAATGAGGTTTTGGCTCATGATACAGATATCCACCTTCACCTGCAAGAGTTGTAAAATGAACATATTTGGCAGATGAGATACCATATCTCGAAGCAGCTTTTTGGACCCGTATGACAAAAGGCTCTTTGGTCCATGCTTATGGGCTTAAGATGATAGGCCTCGTGGCAAGGCTCGAGTCCCTTGGAATCATTATGGATAACGAACTCTATGTGGACTTCATCTTGTAATTCTTTTCTTGCTCGTTTGACCAATTCATGGTCAACTTTAATATGCATAAGATGGAGGCGAGACTTGCCGAACTCGTTGTAATACCCAAGCCTCACACTACTCACTTGGCCAATATGATTCATGCACTACATGTTACTTAAATGTTAATTTGTATTAACATCTACATTGCATCTTTTATAGCATTCTTAATCATTATACCTCCAATGCTATCACTTGATGTTAGTGGTTGAGATCCTACAACCTAATTAAGTGATTCCATATTTAGATAAGATAAAGAATAGATTGATCAATATAGTAGATATTCATAGGTTGCATGTTATAATTTTAAAAGTGTTAAAGGTATCACTAGTAAGCTTATATGATTCGATTCGAATTGATCGAGGTGTTTTAAAGGTATACATCCATAGATTAACATACTTAGGATATCGAACATGATATAATGTGATTTAAGTGTCATAATACAAGGTTCATATGTGCATGTGATTTTAGAAAATGAAAACTAGACAATCATTTAAGAATCGGACGTCGATTGGTTTAGAGATCGAATGAACGATTAAGAAATTAGGGCATAATGTATTATCCGATCATATGGAGATTAAAGTAGGTTGTACATAGATAAATAAGTAATGAGAACACTAGATTAGGGCTGTATAAGGTGTGAAAAATATCAGATTTGAACCACAACTTGACACCTCAACCTTGCCACCTCAAGCTTCCACCTCAACCTTTCTTTATTTCTATCCTTGAGCCACGATCAAAAACTATTTTTTGAGCTATTTCACTTCCAAAACTTTCATATTGAATTTTAGAAATTGCTCTCAAGTAATTATAAGTAAAGAAAAAAGTGAAGGAAGCAAAGGGAAGTAAGGAGAAGCAAGTTGAAGCTAAAATCTGTGCATAGGTGAGTTTTAACTCATGTTTTTTATTTAAGTTCTTGAATTGTTTGAGGGTTTATGATTTTTAAAGCTTCTATTATTGATTATAATCATGTTAGAATGTTATTTGTGGTCTTATAATTCACAAAAGAAGGATTTTTAGTTGCAAAATCACAATAAAAATCACTAGGGACAGAAACTGTATACTTGCTAATTTTTTATATTTATGCTTTATATATGTATAATAAATTGATTAAAACATGTGTATTTCACCATATATATATTTATATATGAGTCTAGATGATGTATGTAAGTTTAGAGAGGTTATAAATTGTAATATAGTGTGATAATTAAAGAGGTGCTCAAAATTGTCTTCTTTGAAATTCATATTCTATCCTATGTGAATGGTGTCGGTTTTACATCAATAAATCCATTAGTTTTGGCTTTAATTTGACCTGGTTGTCTCTTTATATGTGTTATATAAGTATGGTAATAATTTGAGAGTGATTGAATATACTTAAGGGTGCCAAAACCATTAATGTCATGAAATGTGCAAAACTGTCACGGTAGGAAAATAATCTGTTTCAGTATGTCGTGAAGAGAGCTGAACTTGGGAAGTTATATCCATGATTTTTAGCAATTCTATGATATGGTTACATTGATATACATGTTATCTAAGTGTGGTAAAATTTTGGGAGTGATTGGACATGCTTAGGGATGTCAAAATTATCATGCAACTAAATTGGATAGCAAGTAAATATGAAAATGTGAATCTGTCCCATTTAAAAACTTAGCATATTTCAACCTAGACATGTTGCTATTGAGTGTTAGCAATGAGGTACATGATATTAGAGTTATAATACTTCAATTATAAGATGTCTACATGTATCTAAGATGAGAAATTAAAGTATTGGAGGGACTAGATTGGGTTCTAGTTTGTAAAACCTAGATAGCTTGGTGTTTAAGGTCTTAGTATGATATTTTATGCCAAATTGGGAATGGTGCTTGATGTTGGGTAATATTACAAGCTATTTCACATCTAGGATTGGAGGGGAACAATAAAAAAATCTAGACTAAACCACCAACCAAGTGAAAGGTAAGTAAATATCCATTTGCAACTATAATGCATGAACATAGTATGTCTTGAAGCATTTATACCTAATGTGTTGATGAAATTACATTTGACTGAGAGTCTTATGATTCTTGAAACATGTTGAGAGCAAGATGACTTTCATTTCATATTGAACATACCATTCATGAGCATTTATATGCGCATGCATGGCATATGAGTATAGTGGAGGTTCTTGCATGCACGATATGATTTGAGACATGGTTTTCAGAAAGAAAATGTTTTGGTTGGCCACTACTAGTGTATCGAGGCATGCGAGGCGTGCTTATATGATATTTTGGGGCACCGCGAGTGTTACTTCTTGGAGGATCATAGGGGTTGATAGGGGGTGTGCCTCTGGTGGTCACAAGAGGGTGGACCACTTGACTGTACCCTTATTGACTCCGCTAGTGGGAAGACTTCTAGAGGATCACAGGGGAAGACAGAAGGTGGACCTCTGGTGATCCCAAGAGATGACCCTTGGACTGAGTCAATTTGTTTATGACCATGTGATTATTAATATTGTTCAGAGCTCTATTCGGTGCATAGTAGGTGGACCAAGGGCCCAATAAATAAAGTGATATTTAATAAAAACTCTTTGATTTATGAGTACTCAATTTGACACATTTATAGCATCATATCTTAGAGTTGAGTTGCATGAGATTTTATATCATACTTTTGTCATGTATGATTTTTACTTATTGAGCGTTAGCTCATGTAGTTCATGCATTGTAGGTGAACATGGTGAGACTTGAGACCTCTGGTTTACTGGCTGGCAGTGGAACTTCTACAGGCTTTCAAAAATCAATGTACTTGGATGACAACTTGTTGGGCTATTTTGTGGGCTGTGTTTTTTATTTTATAGTTATTGTATTATATTAGTGACTTTATCCTGTATATCACTTTCAAAACTCATTTGTGATAGAGAGTTTGGGTTTGTGATAGTTTTGATAAACTTGGTTAATGTTTAATAACTACATATGTATATACAGTGTGACAGGATATG
Source organism: Paulownia fortunei (assembly GCA_019321725.1). NCBI lineage: Eukaryota > Viridiplantae > Streptophyta > Magnoliopsida > Lamiales > Paulowniaceae > Paulownia > Paulownia fortunei. The sequence goes on from CM033106.1 coordinate 17,247,674, forward strand.
AAAGCACTTTACTTTTATCAATGTTTTGTTGAACTGAGTAGAAAAAAAAAGAGTTATACACATGCATACATACACAAATTATGTTGCACAAGTTGTTTATATATATATTTTATACATATTATTGAGAGGTTGTGACACTTGTCAACATATAAAGATATCTAAATCTACCCTTAAGAAAGAGAAGCCTATCATGCATTCTTCGTCCCAATCAAAGACTTCTAGGTCTAAGAAAGGGAAGAGAAATAGTTCATCAAAAACAAAAGGATGAAAGTATCTGGTAGAGTCAGGAACAACTCCAAAGCCCATAACAAGTGGCACCATTGCGACAAGTTGGGGCATAGAGAAAGAACTGTAATGAATACCTTACGAGCCACCAAAACATTTTTGGTATGTGTTTTGTTGTAGTTAACCTTTCGATTAATGATACTTTTTGGGTGTCAGATACTAGTTGTGGTTCTTATCTATGCATTAATTTGCAGACTATGACAAGAAGTAGGAGTTGAGTAGAGAAGAGATAACCCTGCAGCTAGAGAATGGAGTAAAGGTTATTGCATTAGCGAGTTGTCCATTTAGCATGAGGTAGTGGAACTATGATAAATTAAATGATTGCCTTTACATACCTAAATTAATTAAAAACATTATTTGTACCCTGTTTAGATAGAGACGGTTGTTGTTTTTCAATAAAAGATGGAAGTTGTTCCATTTTTAATGGTTATTCTTTAATTCATGTTGGTAAATGATTTATATACCATCCAACACTAAAATTCCATTTTACACATTCAGTAAAGTAATAAAAGAAAACTAGATGATTAAAACAATGCATATTTATGTTATGCTAGATTTGTCATATCTTTAAAGAAAGAGTTCATAAGATGACACAATTGTTTGACCTTACAGAATTACAACATATGCCAACTTATGAATTTTATCTTTAGGGAAAGATGATCAAACCATAATTTATGGGATAAGTGAACCGAGCTACAAATCCTTTAGATTTGATCCAAATGGATGTATGTGGTCTACAAAGCATTAGTGCACAAGGGAAGTATTCGTACTTCATTACCTTTACTGATGATTACTCTACGTTAGTACTTATATCTATTGAGATACAAGTTGGAAGCATTTGAAAGGTTCAAAGAATTTCAACGTGAAGTAGAGAATCAAGCCAGACAAAGTATTAAAGTTCTTTAATTTGATTGAGAAGATGAATACTTGAGTGGTGCGTTCCTTTATCTAAAAGAGAATAAGATTCTCTTATAGTAGACTCTGCATAACACACCTTAGTTAAATAGGGTAGCCGAGTGAAGGAATCGAACCTTGTTGGACATAGTTCGTTCCATGATGAGCATTGCTAGACTTCCTCCATTCTGGGGTTATGCCCTATAAATGATGATATTTTTATTGAATAGAGTGTCATATAAGTTGGTGCCCAATAAACCATATGAGTTGTGGTGTGGAAAAACTGTTAGAGTAGTGTCTGACGTGTCAATTAGATTGAGCATCCTTTATACTCTTATATTTGTAAAAATAATATTTTTCAAATCATATTAATGAAAAGGCATATTTCTTTATCTTTAATTGCTTCTTGTAATTAGATAAAGTCCCTACACCAAACTAAGCTACGGGGCATGGTCACGCATTTGATGGTGATCATGGAATATGCCTCTATGGCTTTGGTCTTAAATTAGTTTTGAGTCAAAGGCTTTTTGAGAAGGGACATTGAATAGCCTAATAGACTCACGCATACGATGTATACTCGTATGAGGAGGATGTCTCGCTCCATGAACATTGGCATAGTGACGCCAATGGATGTATGTGGGTGCTTGTTAGAGAACAAGTGTACTGAACAGACCCACTGAAAATTCTTAATTGAAAAACTTGTTTGTTGAAATAAGAAATTCCATGTTACAATAGTATACGATTAGTCATTTAACTTGAGGTACCATGGTAGCCTTATGCATATCGTGTTTCATTTTGATGTATCTTCTGATTGTCTGATAATCACAAATGGGATACGTTAGATGTTGCATTAATATGTATGGAGTTTAATGAGTGGTCAACAAATGACCCGTCACTTGTCTGGTAGAACAAGTGAATCTCTTATATTTTCATAGTTCATAACTCAGAAGTCTTTGGCCAAGACAAGATGAATATTAGACGGGATTTTCTAACGATTTGTCATGAGTTATTGAAACTTGAAATGGAATCAAGTTATTGAGCAATTAGTGTTTCAATTATTAATCTATGCCCTAGATTCAATCGGGAGATTAGTTGACGGAAGGATCTTACGTGCATGATACTCGTAATTGAAATAGGTTCACTCGCTATTTCACCTAAGTCTAGGTAGTCATGATACACTTGTTAGGTGTTTCCCATGACTTGTGAGGTTCTTGAAATTAAAGAGTTAATTTCAAGTGGATTAATTAATTAAATTAATTAATTAGAATAATTATTATTATTCATAAATTGCAAATGTTGCAAGCCTACTGCCAGCTTAATTGTAAACCTAAAGCGTCACACATAATTTGAGATAGAACATTTCTAATTTAGGAATTGATCCAAAGGGTTGGATCAAATCAATTAATAGAGATTAATTAATTGAGGCTTAAATTAATTCAAGAAGTTGAATTAATTATTTAATTAAATAATTGGATTATTTAATTGAACCTAATAAGATTAAGGAGCCCAATTGGAGTGAAACAATTATTTGATTGGATCAAATTAATTATGTAGTCCATAAATTAATTTAATTATTAAATTAATTTACTTAATTAAATAAATAGATTATTTAATTAGGTCTAATTTGATTAGATGACCCAGTTGAAATTAATTGGGTAGGATAATTAATTGAATTAATTGTGGGATTTATTTTAAGTCCAAACTTAATTCACAAAGGCCTATTTGGAAAGGCTCATGAAAGTGGTTGAAAAATAGTGGAAAATCAAGAGTTTGGAATTTTTGGGTAATCTTGAATATTTTTGAAAGATATAAAAGAGATAAAATTAGAAGAAATTTAGACGAACTAAAATATCTTCCAATCAATCAAAAAGAGAAACAAAATACCAAGAGTAGGACTCTTGAAATTTTATGCCCCCTATAAATACTCCATGGCCAAAAATTTAAGGATGAATAATCATCTTCTAATTTTCGGTCATTTACATAAAAAAATAGAAGAAAATTATTTTCTTCATCCATTCTTTTTTTCCAAAAATTCTATTTTTTATTTTTAAGTATTAATTCTTTTATTAAAAGTTGATAACAAGAATTAATATTTTCTATACACACTCCAAAAACTAGATTAGAAAAGAAATCAGAATTGCTAGCGGAATTTTGATTTTGTGTTCTTACTCAAAGTGTGAATTACTTTAGAGGGGAGACGTCTGGATCCCTGTGAACCAAATTCAAAAAAAGGGATAGAAATTGATTATTTCATACTTTACGACAGTCAAAGTGCATAGAAAGGTATAAATCAAAACTTTAATTATTTCACTACAACCATTGAAAATTACAAGATAATTAGAAATCACATCGGATTTGGGGTAATGCTATAATTGTTATGGTATGATATTTTTAAAATTTTTAATTTTCTACTGCGCATACCCTGGGATCACGCGAACCCAATAAAAACTCCCTTGTACAAATACATAAAGATATGGGGGTGCTCTATTTACATTAGGGGAGATAAGTTAGTTGCAAGATCCCTCTTATTCAAGTTTATAGGGTATCAAAAAGAAACAATAGATACTATTTCTACAACCCTTCAGAATAAAAGGTATTTATTTTATGGAACGCCACATTCCTTGAGAAGGAGTTTCTAATGGATATGAATGGCATGGTTGTGGACTTGGAAAATTTACACACCAAAAAGTGTCCTATAGGAGATAATGGTGGCTAAACCAGTTACTAACACTTCTAGTACACAAATAGCATATCCGAAAGAATCTTGAAGCAACCTTGAGAGGTACAACTTCTAATTAGACAACAAGCAGGGCATTTCTTTAGATAATGATCTAAGGAATTATGAAGAAGCAATGTCGGATATTGTATCGGTAAGATGACTAGAGGCCATGCAATCCAAAAATAGACTCTATGTACTCCAACAAGGTATGGACCTTAGTGGATCCACTAGAGAGAATCATTCACAGAGGCTGCAAATAGGTCTCAAACATAAAATTGAAGTAGATGGAGAGGTAGTGACCTATAAGGCATGACTAGTAGTGAAGGATTACACTCAAAGACATGCAATCCAAAAATAGACTCTATGTACTCCAACAAGGTATAGACCTTAGTGGATCCACTAGAGAGAATCATTCACAGGCCTCAAACATAAAATTGAAGTAGATGGAGAGGTAGTGACCTATAAGGCATGACTAGTAGTGAATGATTACACTCAAAGATAAAGTGTTGACTATTGAAAAAACCTTCTCATCAATGGTGATGCTCAAATCTATATGGATTTGTTGGCCATATCTATGTATTATGACTACGAGATATGATAAATGAATGTGAAGACTGCTTTTCTCAATGGGAATATTGAGAAGCAAATATCTATGAAGCAACCTGAGGGCTTCATACCTAAATGAAATGAGGCTGCAAGCTTCAAAGGCTAATTTATGGATTCAAATAAACTTCTCGAAGCTGGAATATCCAATTTGATGAGGCAATCAAGTCATTTGATTTCCTTAAGAATACGTTTAAACTATGTGTGTAAAAAGAAGGTTAGTCAGAGCGCATTGACATTTCCTGTGCTTTACGTTTACGACATTCTACTTATTGGGAATGATGTAGGAATATTACAATCAACAAAAAGCTTGGTTGTCTACATAATTCTCCATGAAGAACTTGAAGAAAACATCATATGTGTTGGGGACCAAGAGCAGATTCTTGCCTATGATTCGTAGGATTAAGGTCTATGTCCCTAAAGACTTCAAAGGAACGAGAAAAAATGACTCACATACCTTATTCATCCCTAATAGAGAGCATAACCTATGCAATTTTATGTACTAGGCATATACCTTATTCATCCACGATAGAGAGCATAACCTATGCGATGCTATGTACTAGGCCTGATGTCACCTATGCTCTATCACAAGTATATTTCAGGCCAATACTGACAAGGAACACTAGAAAGTAGTAAAAAATAATCCTTTAGTACTTGCAAAGGACTAATGATGTCTTCTTGGTTAATGGTTGTGGAGAATTGAAGCTATAGTATTTTACCAATTCTAGCTTCCAATTTAATGTAGATGACTCGAAGCTAATGTCCATATTCATATTTACCCTAAATGGTGGTGTGTTTGGTTGTAAGAGTTCTAAGAAGGAGATGTTAACTGATTCCACCATCGAGGTTGAATACATCGCATCATGCGGTGCTGGGAAAGATACAATCTAAAATGTAGAACTTCATCTAAGAGTTGGACATAGTTCTTATCCATTATTGATCTAGTGCCAATTTACTGCAACACAATAGGGCGAATGCACAATCAAAAGAGCTTTGGTCTCATCAAAGATCTAGGCACATTTAATAGAATACCGTCTAATTCAGAAAATTATTGGTAGAGATAATATCAAAGTGGAGAAAGTTTCCTCTACAGAAAATATAGGCCCACTGCCTAATGGTGGTTCGCAAAATCAGAGACACCAAATGTAATGAAAATTAAAATTTTAAAAACATGCATCAAATACATTAAAATTTTGTGTCCCAGAATCGATGCGATTGATCGGTTTCACTTATACATATAAAAATTGATACCATAAAAGTTACAGAAGTTTTAGGGTTTAATGAGATTATACATGAAGCTTTCTTTTGATGAAGAGAACTTTGAAATGACTCGAGTCATTAGCTCTCACGAACACTTCAAATCTCCCAAAACTTTATAGGATGGATGGATTTGCCATGATCCCCAAGCGTTGATCCTCCAAGGGTACTATAAGAGTGGTGCCCAGCGTGCCAATTATTGGTCGCTTCTATACTCTTGTATTAGATAATCTTATTCAAAATATATTAATAAAACTAGCACTTTGTAATCTTTAGTTGCATTTATAGAATTAGATAAAGTCCCTAAACCATACATGTTATGAGGATGGTTGCACATATGATGACAATCATCGAATATACCTCTATGGCTTTGGTCTTAAATCAATTTTGAGTCGAGGGTTCATTGAGATGGGACATTGATAAGCCCGTTAGATTTGTGCACATAATGTATACTGGAATGCAGGATGTCTCATTCCATGGGCATTGGCGTGGTGATGTTAGTGCATGTGTGCAGGTGCTCATTAGGGAACGAGTATACCGAACCGGCCCAAAGGAAATTCTCAATTGGAAACATTGTTAATCAAATGAGAATTTTCTAGTTATGATAGTGCGTATATTAGTTCTTTGACTTGAGGCACCATGATAGCCTTGTGCACTTTCCAGTCAGCTTCATCAACTAGAGGGCTCAATTCAGATATGATTTCAAAAATTTTTTTTTTTTATAATTAAAATAAATATCTGGGTATGAACCGATTAATCACATCGAACCCGAATGACATGTATTAAATATTTTATTATATGTTTCAATTTTTAAATTTCTACTGCAATTTATCCTGTGATTTCGTAAACTAACAGTGGTATCAGATTCTAAGTTGTCACATCCAAATAGTTTCATGAATGTATACCTGAATGTGATGAATCAATTGACAGATTTAATTGCTATTTTTGCTTGGGATTTAAATTTTGAAAATTTTCTTCATATTTATTTTGCATTAAAATTGTTGGACATGAAATTAAAAAAAAATCTCACATTGCAGCATTGCGGCGCCACAACACAAAAGCATGGAGCCATTACACCAAAGATTGTAATTTTGGCATTACAGCATGAGAGTCTAGTGCCGTAGCGCTAGGCGGCAGTTTGGGTAGCAGCTCTTCTGCTACCTGTTCATGTCATATGCTGAAAATTTTGATATTTGGATTTTTTAAAATAATTGATAATTTTTATAATTCTTAAAAAGGAGTTTTTCTTGAAAAATTGAGAATTTATTCCCAAACTTAAATACATGGTTAGATATATGCTTTGAATTTATTACATATGATAGATGATCATGGAGCCTAGACTATTTTATTACAGATATTCTATGTGCATTGGGAATGCATGGTTTTTATTATTTTTGGATTGTGATTAGAAGGAGCTGCTAAAGTAATTGCCAAATCACTTTCTTGTTGATACTAAATAACCGCACTTATCGCAAAAAAAAGCATCTTAGGTTGCACTTATTCCTTTCTTTCAGAATAATTTCCAGGACAAATGAAAGAACTGGTTGTAGATACTGTATTTGTTACTTAGCTTGCTTTACTAGGGATTGCGTACCTATCACTCGCTTTGCCTCACTATGCTATGAATAGCCCTACTTTCATATATCTCTTGGGGGAAATGATAAATCACCTAAGACCATTAATACCTCATCTAATTCAAGAACAAGCTATTCTCATCTTCCTAATAGGGAAGAAGTTCTCACGCATTCCATATCCAATTATTTACTATGGATTCAATTGCGGCCAATCCTGCTGCTTCTATGTGGTTTTGGAATTGGCATCTGATAAATTAATTTTATACCAATAATTCATATACCTTTTGATTAACAATTGGTTTGTTTTCAAGTATTTATATTACTTTTTATGCATTTGGTTTGAAATCTTGTAGGTAATGAAAAAAGGAGAAGAAAATGGAAAGAAACAAAACTTGATTGAAGTTTTGAAGAATTCGCATTATGGTGTTACTGGTGGCAGTGTTTGTATTTCAATCATAATGATTTACTCTAATATTATATTAACTTGACTTTTAATCCATTATAAAGCTAAGAGATATATCTGCAATGTGTAAGTTTATCAAAAATCTAATTCTTTCGATTTCATTGAGAAAAACTGAGTTTAAAAGTCAGCAACAGTTATTTATCTTGTTTATGTTATATTGTTTAGTATTGCAACTTGATTATTTGGCCATTAATTGAGATTATTTTATGCATGAGATTCGATACTCGAGAGAGGAAAGATTATATATGATCATAAGGATAACACAACTCAGGAATTATAGAGTTGAGAAACTTACAAAACTTTTGAAGTTTTGAAAAAGAATTCATTGAACTTTTATAGACTTGATGAGCTTAGGAATTATTGACTTACATATGTTGTTGACTTGAATTTGTATGTTTTGGAAGTAAGAACATAAGTGATAATTAGGTGAATCATTCCTTTAGAATTTCTTGCTCATAAGGTGTATGTTGTATTATTTCTAAGAAATCCACTCTTGTCTTTGTATTTTTTTGTCTTACTCTACTTTGTTTACCAATCATCACTCGATTTTCTAAACAAAATTGTGACTATTTGAACTATGGTACTTGATGCAATTTTTTATTACAATCCTTGTGGATACGATACTCAACTCACCATTGTATTAAAACTTGACACTATGTACTTGTGGTTTGTAAAATATTTTACGAACAAGTTTTTGGTGCCGTTGTCGGGGATTGTTTTATCATAATTGCATTATTACTATTATTATTATGACTTAGTCTTGATTTTAGTTTAGATTATTTTTACTTGGGTTATTTTGATCCAAAAATAGAGTGGACTATTCGAGCTATTAGAGCAGCAAAAGCATCAACAATGCCAATATGAATGCCAATCTTCTTTTGCAACAACTACCACCATAATGAGCATTCCAAGACTATATTCAACCAACCATGAACCAAAAGTACTCTGGGATAGCTCGACAATCAATCAATGCCAATAATTTTGAGCTTAAACTAGCTCTCATTAGCATAGTGTAACAAAATTAATTTAGAGGAAATGTGTTGGAGGATCCTAATGCACACTTATCCATGTTTTTAGAGATTTGTAATACTATCAAAATGAATGGAGTGCCTGACAATGCCATTAGACTTCACGTATTTCCATTATCACTTCGGGACAAAGGTAGGCTATGGTTAAAATCTTTTACACCAAGTAGCATACTGAGTTGGAATAACTTAACACAAAAAAATTCTTGCTAACTACTTTTCACTAAGCAAGATACTTCAACTCAAGAGTGAGATAGCTAAATTCCGCCAACAATATTTTTGAGCCACTATATGAAGCTTGGGAGAGGATTAAAGATTTTCTAAGAAGGTGTCCTCAACATGGTTATGAGGATTGGTAGCGAGTACAATACTTCTATAATGGTTTGAATGGGCAAACTTAAACCATAATAGATGCTTCTGCAGGTGGGACTTTAATGTCTAAAACCACAGACGAAGCCCATATTTTGTTAAGAAGGTGTCTAAAATCAAGGGGACATAAATGAAAAGTTCTAACATTGATGAGCCAATGGAAGGCACTTCGAGTCAAAATCCTACGAAGGAACAATCAAAGGAAGAAGATAGGCAATCAAAGGTACAAACAAGGGTTGAGAATCTAAAATCTACTCATAACTTTGAAACTTCTCCTAAATTTAATGTTCCTATTCATTTTTAACAAAGATTTCAAAATAAAAAGATTGATTCACAATTTGCAAAATTTTTAGAAATCTTCAAGAAAATTTCATATCAACATTCCTTTTCCAGATGCTCTTAAACAAATGCCCAACTATACCAAGTTCATGAAAGATGTGATGTTAAGAAAAAGGCGATTGGTGGAATATGAAACTATGAATCTCACAGAGGAATGTAGTGTCATTTTATAGAAAAAGCTTCCTCAAAACTTGAAGGATCCAGGGAGTTTTACTATTCCTTGTACCACATGAGGATCATTCTTTAATAAAGCATTATGTGATCTTGGATCAAGCATTAATTTGATGCTACTTTCTATTTTTAGAAAATTAAAAATTGGAAAAGTCAAGCCATCCACTATCACCTTGCAATTGGAGGATAGGTCTCTCAACTATCCAAGAGGAGTTGTTGAAGATGTATTAGTAAAAATAGATAAATTCATATTTCCTGTAGATTTTGTGGTGTTAGATATGGAGGAAGACCAAGAAATTTCTTTAATTCTTGGTCGACCATTCCTTGCTACTGGGCTTACTTTGATTGATGTGCAACGCAGTAAATTAACTTTGAGAGTTAATGAGGATGAAGTGATGTTTAATATTTATTGTGCATTGAAGTTTCAAGAGGAACCACATACTTGTAATAGGATTAAAATGTTAGAAACCTGCTTGCATGATCATTTTCTCAAACAAATTCCTGCCCAACCTTTGGAGCAATGCATTGTTCATTCCATAATGTAAGGTGATGACCATGATAATGATAATGAGGATTTAATGCACTACTTGCTCTTTCTTAAATCAGGAGAGGTGGAGTTGAAGAAGAATAAATGCAAGGAAATAATAGGATATACCACAATCAAGAAACAAACAATATTGCTAAAGTTGAAAATACTTCCCAAGTATTTGCAGTATGAATTTTTAGATGCTAACAACACTTATCCAATAATTATTTCACTATCCCCACCTCCTTTAAAGGTTGAGAAGTTGCTTTGTGTTTTAAAAGAGCATAAATCTGCTATTGGTTGGTCAATTTCTAATTTAGAAGGTATTAATTCTTCAATTGTCATGCATAAAATCTTAATGAAAGAATCTTACAAACCATCTGTTGAACAGCAACGTAGACTAAATCCTGTAATTAAAAAGGTTGTAAGAAATAAAGTCTTGAAATGGTTGAATACCGAAATTATTTATGCAATTTTTTATAGTTTTTGGATGAGTCCGGTTCAAGTAGTTCCAAAAAAGGGTGGCATGACCATAATTTAAAATAATAAAAATGAACTAATACCAACAAGAATGGTCACAGGTTGGCAAATATGTATTGATTATAGAAAACTCAACAAAGCTACTTGTAAGGACCATTTTTCCCTCACATTCATTGATCAAATATTAGACCAACTTGCAGGGTATCAATACTATTATTTTCTTGATGGTTATTCGGGGTACAATTAAATTGTCATAGCACTCGAAAACCAAGAGAAAACAACATTCACATATATTTATGGTACTTTTGCTTTTCAAAGAATGCCATTTAGATTATGCAATGCCCCAGCCATATTTCAAAGATGCATGATGGCAATTTTTCATGATATGGTGGAGAACATAATGGATGATATTTCAGTATTTAGCTCTTCATTTGATATATGTATATATAATCTTTCTCTTGTTTTGCAGAGATGTGAGGAGGCTAACCTTGTTATAAAAGAAGGTATTATTTTAGGTCATTGAGTGTCCTCCAAAAGACTTGAGGTAGACCAACCAAAAAATATTACTATTGAAAAACTTCCACCACCAATTAATGTGAAAGCTACTCATAGTTTTTTGGAATGATCACTTATCGAGGTTGGAGCAAAAAAATGAGAACTTTGAAGGGACAATTAAAGAATCTTTCCAAGATGAGTTTATTTTGGCAATTAAAGATAATTTACCTTGGTATGCAGATTCTGTGAATTATCTTGTAGGTAGATTATTGCCTCTGGATCTCACATATCATCAAAAGAAAAAATTCTTACATGATGTGAAATTATATCTATAAGATAATCCCTTGCTCTTCAAAAGGTGTTCAGATTCTGTGATTTAGAGATGCATTCCAACAGAGAAAACAAATGAAATTCGAAAGCAATGTCATTCATCCCCATGTAGTGGTCATTTTAGACCTTCAAGGACAACTTCTAAGGTATTGCAATTCTATTTTTATTAGCCAACTTTGTTTAAGGATTGTTATGCTTTTGTGCAGATATGTGATCGGTGTCAAAGGGCTGGAACAATTATTAGACTCCATAAGCTTCCTTTGACTAACATAATGAAGGTTGAACTCTTTGATGTTTAGGGGATTGACTTCATGGGACCATTTCTTCCATCAAATGGCTGATCATTCATTTTGCTTGTTGTAGATTATGTTTCCAAGTGGATAGAAGTAATTATCACACCTACTAATGATGCCAAGGTAGTGCTTAAATTATTTCACAAACATATTTTCACTTATTTTGGCACACCTGGAGCAATTATAAGTGATGAAGGTTCTCATTTTTGTAATAAAATATTTAATAACTTTTTTGCTAAGTATGGTGTAAGACACAAGGTAGCTTTTGGATATTATCCTCAATCACATGGACAAGCCAAAATCTCAAACTGGGAAGTGAAGCAAATTTTTCAGAAAATGGTAAGCATTAATCAAAAGGATTGGGCACATAAGCTTGAAGATCCATTGTGGGCATACCTCATAATATATAAAACTCCTATAGGTATGTCTCTTTATCGATTAGTTTTTGGAAAAGTTTGTCACCTCTCCGTTGAGCTAGAACATAGAGCATATTGGGTCATACAATAATTAAATTTTGATACAAATGCAATTGGAGAAAAAAGATTATTGCAACTCAATGAAGTTGAGGAATTTTGGCTGGATGCCTATGAAAATGCTAAAATCTATAGAGAAAGAACAAAACAACGGCATGACAAAATGATCTTGAGAAGGAAATTTCAACCCGTACAACTTGTGTTACTTTCCAATTCTAGATTAAAACTTTTTCCAAAAAAATTAAAATCTAGATAGTCTGGTCCCTTCATTGTTAACAAGATATTTCCATTTAGGGCGGTTGAGCTCAAAGGTAAGGATGATACATTATTCCGTGTCAATGGACAAAGGTTGAAACATTATTACCAAAATGAAATTTGGAATGCCTAATTTTCCACTTGGAGAAACAACCTAAGATATTCAATTTTGGTCTAGTTAAAGACGTTAAACAAAGTGCTTCTTTGGAGGCAACCTAAACTCTCTTCTTATTTTTGTGTATGTTATTTTATTTCTTGTTATTCTTGTGTTGTTTCATATCATGATGATTATTCCTTGATATTTTACTCGTTTTTGTAGGTTAAAGGCTATTTTTTTTTAAAAAAAGAGAGAGCATGCTATGGCATGCATGTACAGTAGGGTTTTAAATCAGAAAGAAAACCTATAGTCCTTTCTGCATACTCATTATCTTCGTCTGACGATGCCCCTCCCACCCAGGACTAAACACCACCCATTTTTAGGAAAGTTTTCTTATTTTAAAATTCTCTCAATTATTAAGGACAATGTTTATATTAAGTTTGGGGGGGGGGGTTCAGGAGTTTAGGATAATTGGTTGTTGTTTCAGAAGTTTAATGCTTGTTGTCACTTGTTGAGTTTAGTTCATCGACTTATTTAGTTTATTGATTGTTAAGTTTAGTAAAGAACTATGTGAATGTTTGGAAAAAAAAGTTGGAATATGTGTGTTTGTTTATGTGTCTAAACATCAAAAATTATTTTTCTTTTACTTTATAAGGTCTTGTGAATCTTGATGCACTAAGTAGTTTGTTGAGTTATATTTAATTGTTTAGAGAGTTTATAAGGTCTAATTATTTTTCTAAATGATCCCACCAACCTCTAAAACTTGTTTGATCACTAGTCGAGGTGAAATCCTTGGTGATATAGCATTGGGGAGATGATTTAGGCTATTTTTGGACCATTTTAGCCTTTCAAGCCAACCTATACTTAAATTATTCCCTAGTGTCCACTCTTGATCCTATTGAAACAATTCTTTGGACACCTCATACACATTATCGAGCTTTATGATATTTTTTAATTTTTGACCCTTTTTCTTCTCATTTACACAATCATTATTGAATGAATTATTATATTAAAAAAATAAAAATGAAAATAAAGAGAAGAAAAGATTGAAAATGATGAAAATGAAGAGATTATGAATTAAGGTGTATGATTTGAACTCCCTAAGATGAATAGACCCCCATTGCATACAACAAAAGAAATAAGTTTGGGGGTAATCCAAGATCAAAAAGAAAAAGAAATGAATATTCAATAAAGAAAAATGATCTTTTGATGGAGAAGTTGATGCTCATTCATAAAGGTTCTAGTATGATTGTGTAAAACGAGTAATTTATAGGTATAATTTTTCAAATTTTCGAACCATTACCCAAGCCTCACAATACAAGATTTGGAAGTTTTTTTGATCTTTGATACAATAATGTACCTACATTAGTGAAGATTAATGTAAAATACAAGCCTATGTAGTTTGTTAAGCACTTCAAGAGTGGATCAAATAGGAGTAGTTGGCTTTATAAACCTATCTGGATGATAAATGAAAGTTGATAAACTACTACTTTGACATTCTCACACACACAAGACCATGAAGTTAAGTGAAACCAATATGCATGTTAACATGTAAACTTGGTATGTTTTTTTAATTTTTTGAGATGAGATGTTAGAAAATCTTTCTTAATTTTAGTTACTTGATTCATAGAGGGATTGCTATTGAGAATTCATTTTTGATGCTTGATGACAAGCAAATCTTCAAGTTTTGGGTTATTTGATAAGTTGGTTTTATACCAACAATTCATATGCATTTTGATTAACAATTGGTTTGTTTTCACGTTGTAGGTAATGGAAAAAGGAGAAGAAAATGGAAAGAAACCAAAATTGGTTGAAATTTTGAAGAATCCACAATATGGTGCTACTAGTGGTAGTGTTCGTATTTCAATCATAGTTATTTTCTCCAATATCATATTAACTTGATTCTTAATTCATTGAAAAGAAAAGAGATATATCTAAATTTTTTATGTTTTCCATGAAATCCAATTCTTTCGATTTCAATAAGAAAAATTGAGTTCAATAGTCAGCATTGGACTGAAACTTTTTGGCATAGCATATCTTGGTATTTTAGACATAACTCTCTCTACAGATGTCGTATTGAGTTGATTCAAGTGTCTATAAAAAGCCAAGAAAGAGAGATACAATTCACTACAAGATTTAACATGATCTTGGGCTTTCAAGAAGGATGATCTTACATGAGCATGGGCATGAATTGCTGAAACAGAATATATGGCGCCTAGGCGCCGTTCTTTCGCACCTAGGCACCATCTGAAGCTACTAAAAATAGAATACATGGCACCTAGGTGTCGTTCTTTCATGCCTAGGTTCTATTTGAAATGCTAAAATAAAATACATAGCGCCTAGGCACGGTTCTTCCATGCCTAGGCACCAAGCGACTTGAAAATTCTGAAAGTGCGATATTTTTGACTTGGATTTTGGACAAAATTATTAAAGCCAACTTGTAAAAAAGACTTTGTAGATCTCTTGGGGAATAACTTGCTAAGAAAAGGGAGTTTGATGGAGATAAAAAGGGGGAAAAGCTAAGAATTTTAGGATTTTTTTGGAGACTCTTGAGGGAGGAATCATTATGTAACACTCCTTCACCTAACTGCAGAGTCTAAACAAGCTGATATAGTTAAGTCAAGAAATGTTAATTTTTCATCAATATATCAAAACTAAGTACATCTGTTTACAAAACCATAACAGAGCGGCTTATTTAAAAACAAAATAGAGTTTTCAAAATAAACTACAAAATAGTTCGAAGCATGACATATGAACAAATCTCTGTCCGGCCGCTCTAGAGACTCAGTCAACCTCTAAACCTGTACATTTCCACCTGCATCACATGAATCTAATGAGCTAAAGGCTCAGTAAGGTGAAACTGATGCAATAACAAATAACATATATGAACATCTCATAAATTATTAAATGCATTATTCTATTTAATAACTTTCATTCATAAATCATTCTTTAGGGCCCTTGAAGTGTGGTACCTAACTAATAGCGATAGATCATGGTTTTCGAAACCTATTTATAATGATTGGCCAATAAGAGAACTAATACGGGGTTTCCATACTTGGTCTTTCAACCTTAGATATTAGCCACATTCTATCTCATTCATTGTGGCTTTCCTATACTGATTTTTCAACCTCAAGTATTTGCCACCATTTGTTGGGTCCGTCCGTCTCTCCCGCATCCTTTGTCTACTCGACCATCAATCAAGTACCATACTTGTTTTTTAAAAACCTCATTATATCCTTAATTGTATCATGTTTCATAAACCATACGAAACCTTGGAATCATAAAGTTGAGAAACTTACAAAACCTTTCAAGTTTTGAAGAGGAATTCATTAAACTTTGTAGAGTTTTATTCTTGAATTTTTTTAAAGATATTGAAATTCATCTTATAACTCATAGTCAATTCGACACTCGAGAGAAGGAATTGATGAGCTTAGAAATTCTTAACTTACATGAGTTGTTGACTTGAATTGGTATACTTTGAAAAAAAGAACATAGGTGATAATTAGGTGAGTTATTCCTTTAGAATTTCTTACTCATAAGGTGTCTATTATATGGTTTCTAAGAACTCCACTCTTGTCTTTGCATTTTTTATCTTACTCTACTTTGTTTACCAATCATCACTTAATTTTCTAGATAAAATTGAGACTATTTAAACTATGGTACTTGATATAATTTTTTATTACAATCCTTATGGATATGATACTCAATTCACCGTTTTATTAAAATTTGACATCGTGCACTTGCGATTTGTAAAATATTTCACGAACAATATCTATCCCGCTTACTCCTATACTGACACTAGTATAATTAGGTATGCTCTTGTGATGTCAATTATTTTTTGTGCAATTCATCTAACTAATAGGAATCTTCATAAGTTGGGTGCCTCGTGCTTTTAGGATTTCAGTATGCACTATATAATGTCATGTCAAACAAAGGCATTTGGTGTATTAGTTATCTTTCACAGACTAGCGGCATATTTATTCATCGTTTCTTTTATGTATTTGATCTAGATTCTTTCTTTCCTAAACCCTAATGCCTATCTTTCAAGCAACAATTGTAAATAGTGACATACACAAAAGGTTGGGAACAGAAGATACTGGATGAGGCATGATTGATTGAGAATGAAATGGTTCCTCCATATAGAGAAGAGTCATTCCTATACGAGTAGTGAAGAATGATAGTTTATATATGTGGATTTAGTTAATTTTTGTTGACTAGGCATAGGAGTATTTAGGAATTTCTTGGGCCGAGTGTTGTAAAAACAGGCTACCTAGCAATCAAACTCTTGTGCATGACTAAGTAAGAAAAAAAATGCACGCACGTTAGCACAATGACTTTTACTAACGCTCAATCCCTTGCTTGTTGGGGGGAAAAGAATAGAAAGGATTCCTCAGCTCCCTTGAGATGCAAACTCCAAGGAAGGAGCGAAGAAAGAGTTGTTCTAGATTACTTTGCTTGAGCCCCCTATGGACAACTCAAAAACTATTCGTAGTGAGCTAGTAGTAAAATGAAAAAAAGAATGGAGAGTAGAATTAGGATGTGGGTTTTTTTTTATTCGACAAGAAGAAGGAGCAAGGTAGAGAAAAGTAAGGAAAGAAGACCCATGAATGTATGGGTGATACATTCATATAATAGATAGAATCTATGTGTTATTTTAATTGCTACCCTTAGACTGACCTAGATTCACTTTGGCTCAAGTGGATTACATAGGATAGGGCTCATGATCATCCCATTATTATATATGTATGGTAGATGTATGCATAGGTTTATTTAATGCTTTCCTTTTGATTATGCTTACAATCATTAGGATAGTGCAATATTAAATAAATAAATTTAATAGATGAGGTCATGGAATTATAAAATAAACCCTCACTTGAAAGTTAAGTTTAAGAATTTCTAAAATTTTATATCAAGCAAATATGGTCAGAATTGGGTTGGGCCAAATCATCCATACCTTCTATCAAAAGTAGAAGACATGATGATACTGCTACATTTAATACATTTTCCATGAGTCGTGGGATGCCTAAATGATGGAAATCTACGATCTTTGCTAAACATGAGAATACCTATGGGATGAACTCATTTTTATCATTGTCCATGTGTCGTGGGAGTTTAGATGCTCCATTTGCATGGAAGTTTGATGGGTACTGCTTGACACTTAGTATCTTATGTCGTCATATTATTAGGGCATATGGAAAGTAGTGAGACAAAATATCTTAGGGATTGCATATGATGCAATTGACAAGGTTTTTGTCTACCTTTTGATATTTTATATGGTTTCATATTCTTAGGCATGCAAAATATTAATTGGACCTCAAGCCTGTCAGGAAATATGATTTCTCAAATCGCCATCTAGAGGATGATGAGACTTTAACAACATATAGGAGACATTTATAATTAAAAACTATATTAGAAAGAAATATATTATTGAATAGATGCATAGTTTTCTGCCTCACTTAGGATAATAGTTGTCACATTAAAATCCACTTGGATTATTCTAGATAACAACAAACATCACTAAGCTCCAACTTATTAGGATTGCTCTTGAAATTTGAGAATGGTTCTTAAATTTAAGAGAATTAATAATTGTGCAAAAGAGAGTTTTTGTAGTAGATGTGGAAACAACTCCTATTGAAGTCGTGAAAGCACCTCCCACACAAGTTGTAGAGGACCTTCTATAATTGTTGAATAAGGATCTCCTATAAAGAGTTATAGGAGATTCTAGCTATCTAAGCCCAATTTTGGTTGTTGGTTATACCTCCTCCAAGACTAAAGTTAAAGAGAAGGAATAATAAAGAGTTTTCAATAGAAATAAAAATAAAACTGGGCTTGGTTAGAGGATTAATTCGGATAGGATAGGTTAATGCAACTATTGTAGTATGGAGAGCTATAGAAAGAGAAAATGCAAATATGGACTTGCTTAAACAAATTAAAAGGTGTTATAATTCAAGCCTTGGATTAGAAAGGGTTCTAATTAAAAATTTAAATTAAAAAAGGTTTTAATTTAAGTTTAAATCTTGTTTGAAGTTAACCACTAGTTCTTCTTAGTTATTAGATACCATATATGATCCAATCTCTACAAAAGGCTGTAGAGGATGACAAGAAAAATGAGAAAAGAGGAATGGACAATCCTTAAGCTTGAAGTTGAAGCAAAGGTTACTTCATTAGCTAAAAGAGTGGTCCACTTAGCTTTAGATGGAATTAGGGATAGTATTGCCTTTGAGACTAAAATGAAATTAAGAGTAAAAAATTTGTTGAATAGAGAAAGTTAGATTAAAAAATTAAAGGATAAATGTTCCATGGTTCTTGATGTTCATGCATTAGCAATTAATTTATACTGCCATAGAATTCCATGTTACACAATTAACAAAATAGACTTTAATTAGATAATCATAGTTTCACACACTTGTGTAATATGAGATTAGATCATATCTCTAAGAAGATACTTCACAAGATGGCACGAATGTTTGACCTCTATAACGAGCTTGATACGCCAACCTGTGAATCTTGCCTTTAGAGAAAGATGATCAAATCACTATTTGTAGGACTAATGAAGTATCCCACAAATTCATTGGATTTGATCCATATGGATTTATATAGGCCACTAAGTGTTAGTACAAAGATTTCAGAAGAAAAAGATTGATTCACAATTTGCAAATTTTTTAGAAATCTTCAAGAAAATTCATATTAATATTCCTTTTGCAGATGCTATTAATTAAATGCCCAACTATGCCAAATTCATGAAAGATGTGATGTATAGAAAAAGGTGATTGGTTGAGTTTGAAACCATGAATCTCATAGAAGAATGTAGTGCCATTTTATAGAAAAAACTTCCTCAAAAATTGAAGGATCCAGGGAGTTTTATTATTCCTTGTACCATAGGAAAATCTTTCTTTGATAAAACATTATGCGATCTTGGAGCAAGTATTAATTTGATGCCACTTTCTATTTTCAGGAAACTAGGAATTAGAAAAGTCAAGCCATCCACTATCACCTTGCAATTGGCGGATAGGTCTCTCACCTATCCAAGAGGAGTTTTTGAAGATATATTGGTAAAAGTGGATAAATTCATATTTCCTGTAGATTTTGTGGTGTTAGATATGGAGGAAGACCAAGAAATTCCTTTAATTCTTGGTCGACCATTCCTTAGTATCGGGCGTGCTTTAAATAATGTGCAATGCAGTGAATTAACTCTAAGAGTTAATGAGGATGAAGTTAATATTTATCGTGCAGTGAAGTTTCAAGAGGAACCACATACTAGTAATAGGATTGAAATGTTAGAAACTTTCTTGCATGATCAATTTCTTAAACAAATTCATACCGAACCTTTAGAGCAATGCATTGTTCATTCAATAATGCAAGGTAATCACCATGATATTGATAATGACAATTTAATGCATTACTTGCTTTTTCTTGAATTAGGAGAGGTGGAGTTGAAGAAGGATCTATATAAGGAAGAATAGTAGATTCCATAATCAAGGAACAAACAATATCACCGGAGTTGAAAGCACTTTCCGAGCATTTGTGGTATGAATTTCTAAGTGCTAATAACACTTATTCAGTAATTGTTTCAGCATCCTTATCTCCTTTAGAGGTTGAAAAGTTGCTTCATATTTTAAGAGAGCATAAATCTGCTATTGGTTGGTCAATTATTGATTTAAATGGTATTAGTTCTTCAATTATCATGCATAAAATCTTAATGGAAGAATCTTACAAACCATCTATTTAACATCAACGTAGACTAAATCCTGCAATGAAAGAGGTTATAAGAAATGAAGTTTTGAAATGGTTGAATGTTGGAATTATTTATGCAATTTCTGATAGTTCTTGGGTGAGTCCGGTTCAAGTAGTTTCAAAAAAGGGTGGCATGACTATAATTCACAATGATAATAATGAACTAATACCAATAAGAACGGTCATAGATTGGTGAGTATGTATTAATTATAGAAAACTCAACAAAGCTACTCGTAAGGACCATTTTTCCCTTCTATTTATTGATCAAATATTAGACCGACTTGCAGGGTATCAATACTATTATTTTCTTGATGGTTATTTGGGGTACAATCAAATTGTCATAGTACCCGAAGATCAAGAGAAAACAACAATCACATACCCTTATGGTACTTTTTCTTTTCGAAGAATGCCATTTGGATTATGTAATGCCCCAATCATATTTCAAAGATACATTATGGTAATTTTTCATGATATGGTGGAGAACATAATGGAAATTTTTATGGATGATTTTTTAGTATTTGGCTCCTCATTTGATATATGTCTACATAATCTTTCTCTTGTTTTGAAGAGATGTGAGGAGACTAACCTTATTTTAAATTGGAAAAAATGCCATTTTATGGTAAAAGAAGGTATTATTTTGGGTCATCGAGTGTCCTACGAAGGCCTTGAGATAGACCAAGCAAAAATTATTGCTATTGAAAAACTTTCACCACCAAGCAATGCGAAAGCTATTTATAGTTTTTTGGGACATGTCGAGTTTTATAAAAGATTATTAAAGATTTTTCAAAAATTATAAAACCTTTGTGCAACCGTTTGGAAAAAGATAAGCCATTTGACTTTAATGTTGATTGCTTAGAGGCCTTTGATGTGAAGGCTCTCATTTCAACTCCTATTATGGTGGTACCGGATTAGATCCAACCATTTGAACTTATGTGTGATTTTAGTGATTATCTGGTTGGAGCAGTGTTAGGACAACGAAAAGATAAAATTTTTGAGGCCATTTACTATGCAAGTCGAACACTTAATGATGCTCAACAAAATTACACCACCATTAAAAAAGAATTATTAGTCGTTGTTTTTGCATTTGATAAATTTCTTGTTATCTTGTAGGTACCAAGGTGGTAGTGTATACCGATCATGCTGCTATTAGGTACCTATTTGCTAAAAAAGGATGCAAAACCAAGTCTAATCCGGTAGATACTCCTTTAAGAATTTGATCTTGAAATCAAAAATAAGAAGGGAAGTGAAAATGTGGTGGCGGATCACTTATCAAGGCTGGAGCAAAAAATGAGAACTTTGAAAGGCCAATTAAAGATTTTTTTCCTAGATGAGTTTATTTTGGCAATCAAAGATAATTTACCTTGGTATGCAGATTTTGTGAATTATCTTGCAGGTGGATTATTGCCCCCGGACCTCACATATCATCAAAAGAATAAATTCTTACATGATGTGAAATCATATTTATGGGATGATCCCTTACTCTTCAAAAGGTGTTCAAATTCTGTGATTTGGAGATGTATTCCAATGGAGGAAACAAATAAAATTCTCAAGCACTGTCATTCATCCCCATGTGCTGGTTATTTTGGACCTACAAGGACAACTTCTAAGGTATTGCAATCTGGTTTTTATTGGCCAACTTTGTTTAAGAATTGTTATACTTTTGTGCATACATGTGACCGATGTCAAAGGGTTGGAATAATTACTTGACACCATGAGCTTTCTTTGACTAACATAATGGAAGTTGAACTTTTTGATGTTGGGGGATTGACTTCATGGGACCATTTCCTCCATCAAATGGTTGATTATACATTGTGATTGTTGTGGATTATATTTTCAAATGGATAGAAGCAATTACCACACCTACTAATGATGCCAAGGTAGTACTTAAATTATTGCACAAATATATTTTTATTCGTTTTGGTACACCTAGAGCAATTGTAAGTGATGAAGGTTCTTATTTTTGCAATAAAATATTTAATAACCTTTTAGCTAAGTATGGTTTAAGACACAAGATAGCTCTTGGATACTATCCTCAATCAAATAGACGAGCTAAAATCTCAAACTGAAAAGTGAAGCAAATCTTTGAGAAAACAGTAAGCATTAATCAAAAGGATTGGGTGCATAAGCTTGATGGTGCATTGTGGGCATACCGCACAGCATATAAAACTCCTATAGGTATGTCTCCTTATCCATTAGTTTATGAAAAAGTTTGTCACCTCCCTATTGAGCTAGAACATAGAGTATATTGGGTTGTACAATAATTAAATTTTGATACAAAAGCAATTGGAGAAAAAAGATTATTGCAACTCAATAAAATGGAGGAATTTAGGCTTGATGCCTATGAAAATGCAAAAATCTATAAAGAAAAAAAAAACAATGGCATGACAAAATGATCTTGAGAAAGGAATTTCAATCCGAACAACTTGTGTTTCTTTTCAATTCTAAATTAAAATTTTTTCCAAAAAAATTGAAATCTAGATGGTCGGGTCCTTTCATTGTCAACAAGACATTTTCATTTGGGGCAGTTTGAGCTCAAAGGTAAGGATGACACATTATTTCGTGTCAATGGTCAAATGTTGAAACATTATTATGGAAATGAAATTTGGAAGATGCCTAATCTTTCACTTGGGGAAGCAACATAAGGTATTCAGTTTCAGTCTAGCTAAAGACTTTAAACAAAGCACTTCTTGGGAGGCGACCCAAGCTCTCTTTTCTTGTTTTCATGTGTGTTGTTTTATTTCTTGTTATTAGTGTGCTGTTTCATATCATGATAATTGTTTCTTGGTATTTTACTCATTTTTGCAGGCTAAATGCTGAAAATAAAATAAAAAAAAATAGCAAGGTTTTTATTCCGAAAGAACACCACCCATTTTTAGGAAAGTCCTCTAATTTTACAATTCTCTCAATCATTGAGGACAATGCTTATATTAAGTTTGGGGGAGTTTAGGATAATTATCTTGTTGTTTGAGACATTTAATGCTTATTTGTAGCTTGTTTTGGTTTATTGATTTGTTTAGTTTATTGATTGTCAAGTTTAGTGATCAACAATGTGCATGTTAAAAAAAAAGTGAATATTAGAATATATACGTTTGTTTACATGTCTAAACATAAAAAATTGGTTTTATTTACTTTATGAGGTTTTGTGAATCTTGATGTACTAAGTAGTTTGTTGAGTTACATTTAATTGTTTAGAGACAATTTATAAGGTCTAACTATTTCCTAAATGATCCCACCAACCTCTAGAACTTGCTTGATCACTAGTCGAGGCGAAATCCTAGGCGGCATAGCATTAAGAAAATTATTTAGACTATTTTAGACCGTTTAAGCCTTTCAAGCCAACCTATACTTGAATTATTCCCTAGTATCCCTTCTTAAGGTTATTAAAATAATTCTTTGGACACCTTATATACATTATCGAGCTTTATAAAAAAAATCCAATATTCTACCCTTTTTCATCCCATTTACACAATTATTCTTGAATGAATTGTTGTATTCAAAAGAAAAACAGAAGCCAAAAAACAAAGAGAAGAAAAGATTGAATGTGAAACCAATATACATGTTAACATGTAAACTTGGTATATTTTTCTAATCTTTTGAGATGAGATAAAAAAAAATTCTTTCTCGATTTTGGTTACCTAATTCATAGAGGGGTTGTTATTGTGAATTTCATATTTGATACTTGAGGACAAGCAAATTTTCAAGTTTGAGGGTATTTGATAAGTTGGTTTTATACCAACAATTCATATACCTTTTTATTAACCTTTAGTTTGATTTCAAGTGTTTTTGCTACTTTTTATGCATTTAGTTTGAAATTTTGTAGGTAATGACAAAAAGAGAAGAAAATGGAAAGAAACCAAAAACTTACTTGAAATGTTGAAAAATGTAAATTGTGGTACTACTGATGTCAGTTTTCATATTTCAATCATAACTCTTTGCTCAAATATAATTTTGACTTGATTCTTGAACCGCTAGAAATCCAAGAGATATAACTTCTATATTTACCACAAAATGAGAAAAAATCGAGTTCAAGAGTCAACACTTGGCTGAAATTTTTTGCTATGATATATCATGGTATTTCAAGCATAACTATCTCCATAGATGTCATCTTTAGTTGATTCAAGTGCCTATTGAAAGTCAAGAATAGAGCTACAATTTGTATGAAGACATCAAAAGCCAGTTCGGACTAGAAAGTAGTCCAAAATAGGTTTAAAGAGGTTGCAGATGCTGAAGATAGAAAGTTCAGCGCCTAGCTGTGTCAGGCTATCCAGTCAGCGCCTACGCGTTGCCATGTGGAATAAAAGAGCAAAATGGGTTTTTTGCCCTGTTTAGGGCTTCTCCCATCTAATTTTAAGGACCCTAAAGAGCCTCCAAAGGTATCTTGGACGTGGAGAGGAGTTCTTGGACAGAAGAAGTGTTGTTGAACAGAATGAGGAGTCATTCTTGGGAGAAAGCCATTCTTGGAGACA
Source organism: Paulownia fortunei (assembly GCA_019321725.1). Taxonomy (NCBI): domain Eukaryota; kingdom Viridiplantae; phylum Streptophyta; class Magnoliopsida; order Lamiales; family Paulowniaceae; genus Paulownia; species Paulownia fortunei. Next base: position 17,272,522 of record CM033106.1, read on the forward strand.
AGTAGAGCTTCAACCATTTTTCTTCCACTTCACAAATTGATGAACAATTTTCATGCTCTTTCTTATGTATTTCTTGAAGTTATATCTAAACATTTCTTTTTAGAGGATGATATAACCTTATTTGATCATATGTTTTGAATTCCAAATATTATTAGTTCAAGTTATTCATCTTATTTGTATTATCTTGTTTAGTATTACATCTTGATTATTTAGTCATTAATTGAGAGTGTTTGATGTATGAGATTTGATACTCGAGAGATAGAATATTATACATGATCATAAAGATAACATAACCTAGGAATCATAGAGTTGAGAAACTTATGAAACCTTTGAAGTTTTGAAGAAGAATTCATTGAACCTTTGTAGAGTTTTATTCTTGAGTTTTTATAAAGATATTAAAATTCATGTTAGAACTCATAATCAATTCGTCACTTGAGAGAGGGAATTAATGAGCACAGGAATTTTTGACTTACATATATTGCTGACTTGAATTAGTATGCTTTGGAAGAAAGAACATAGGTGATAATTAGGTGAGTAATTCCTCTAAAATTTCTTATTAATAAGGTGTGTGTTGTATTACTTCTAAAAACTCTAGTTTTATCTTTGCAATTTTTTTCTTATTCTACTTTATTTACCAATCATCAATTAATTTTCTAGATAAAATTAGGACTATTTGAACTACAATACTTGCTATAATTTTTTATTACAATCCTTGTGGATACGATACTCAACTCACCATTATATTAAAACTTGACACCTTGCACTTGCGGTTTGCAAAATATATCACGAACACTCCTCCCAAGACTATCATTAGCAACACCATTGCAGAGAGTTATACAACCCGACATGCTCATGATATCGTCGTTCCTTCACAACAGCGCCGCCCCTCTCGTCAGATATCTATTGCTGACCCCATTGCCACCTTGGAGCAAGATTTTCAGGGCCTCAACATGAATTTTTAAGGATTATGGACTGACTTTCACCAACTTGCTTCCCACCATGCCGCGTTTCACACCTATCAAGTGGGAGTCACTTCCGCTATAGAGCAAGCATTCATTCAGTTAGGAGCCAATGTTCATTTTCTTACTCCACCACCTCCACCAGAGTTTTTCTCTCCATAACCCATACCCGACCCCACTGATGAGAAAGCCGAGGATTGAACACCCCATTCAGGAAAGTCCTCCTCACTTTTTGTGTTATATATCTTCACATTGAGGACAGTGTTCATTTTATGTTTGGGGGTGTTTGGTTATTTTTTGTTTTATGGTATTTGAGTACTTAGTATGGAGTCTAGGTTATTTTCTATTTTTTTGTTATTTTTCGTGGTACTTTAGGTGTTGAGTCTACTTTAGGTTGGTTAAAAAAAACAAAAACAAAAAAAGGGTTAGAAATAATGATTATGATCGAACACCTAAAGTCAATGATGATAATTTGATCGTGTTTGTTTATAACTTTTGGAAATTGATGAATGTTGTATTTATGTATGTGCTTGACTCTTGTGGCATTTCTACCTTTCTTGTAATCCTTTGACATATTAAGTACGTATCCTTGAACATTTGTATTTTTTGCTGGCTTAGAAAAAAATTACGTGAACTCGATATTTTTTTGCAATCTCATATAATTCTAGAACTTATTTGATTGTCACTCGAGGCAAGGCTACATAACATTATGGAAGTGATTTAGGCTATTTTCGGACCATTTGAGCCTTTCAAACCATCATATTTATGATGTTTAATCCATTGTGTCCCTCGTTGAGCCATTTTCTTTGTCATCTTATAAAAATTAACGCCAGCCAAAGAATTGAATTTTTTTTTATCTTATATATTACCCCACACTCAGCTCATTGCTATTCTAGTGACATCATTTTGAGCATTGAAAGTGATTTGAAAAAAAAATGGCAAAACAGAGGTAGCAATTTGCACAGAACTCCTGAAAACAAAAATGTAAAGAAATATGAGAAAAGAGTGCAACACCCGTTGTTCATAAAAAAAATAAGTTTGGGGGTGTAGCACTTTAAAAAAAATTGAAGGAAGTTTAGTGAATAAAGTGGTGTGACAAATCAAGTGATGAAAGGTTCATGAAGGTTAAGACGATGATGTGGTGGTGCTCATCAACAAGGTTTTAGAATAGTTATGTGTTATGAGTAATTGGAGCCATTATATTGTCTTTTATCCTACCATTACTCTAGCCATATATTACAAGCTTTTGAAGTCCTAATGATCCTTAATGTTGTGTTAGTCTACATTATTGGAGAGTGACAGGAAAAGCAAGACTATGGAGTTAAAAATCACATAACTAAGAGATCAATTATCTGGTTGTAAGTTTGCATAAATCAATTCGAGTGGTGAAAAGTTAGATATAAGAGGCTAAACACACACATACTTAAAGGATTTAAAGATTGGTTAATTTCACACTTGAGTTGAAATCATGCATTTTGATGATATTTTGAGATTTCCTTAAGTTATAAACTCACAACGATTTTTTTGGCCCATTTGGTTAGTGGATTTTATTATCACTTGTTATTTTACTTGTTTTATTTCTTTCTTTTGCTCGAGGACTAGCAAAATGTTAAGTTTGGGGGTATTTGATGAATGAATTTTACACTCATTAATTTAGTATAATTTACTTAAATTTTTTTATTAGTTTTTGAAATTCTTGTGAAGTTTATCATCATTTTTAATGTTATTTTGCTGATTTGAGGATGAAGAAAGAATGTCATTTAAATATACTAAAAATCTACATTAAATTTATATTTTTTTTAAAAAAATAAAAAATCAGGCCGAGTGCAGTAGGTACAGCGCCTAGGTGCTGCAACTACTGGAATACAGCATCTAGGCACTGCCAATTCACGCCTAGACACTATCGGGCGAGCAAGTATGGGTAAAATAGGAATTTTTCCCTCTTTAGGGCATCTCCCATCTGATTTTTAAGATCCCAAGAGCCTCCAAATGAAGGGGGGAGAGAAAAATGAGATAGAGGATTGTGGAGCGACAAGGAGAATGAATTTTAGGGAAGAGGAGATAAATCCTCCAAGTTTGAGAAAGGGCATCTACAAGGAAAGAAAAAGCTCATCCTCTTTAAAGTTTGATTTTTATTTTCCTCTTTCACTTTGAACATGTGTATGAATATTGTTGGGATATCTTTCATTTTCACCATGAACTAATTTCTTTTCCTAAGGTTGTGATGTAATCTAATTAGGATATTTTAAATATTTGTATCAATCCAATTCTTGATTTATTTTTCAAGTTAAGTTTTCTACATGATTCTTAGTGCTTTTAATTACTTGGCCACTAATTAAACAATTTGTTTATCATATTGACTCGGGATGCAATATATGTGTCTAGTTTTATGTGTAGAAAATCATAAATGTATGTGAGATAGAAATATACCTGCATGGTTTGTGTAGTCTTGTTTAAAATCCATTGAACCTAATGAATTATTGATTATTGTAATTCACATAGATATATAGTGGGTTAGCAATTGATAATATTTTTGTTAGATCTCGAGAGAGGCTAGTGAATAATTTAGGGATTCTCGACTATCACTTGCGAATAAATTGAGATTGATGAAATAAATTATCCAATTAGAATTAATTATGATGAAATCATAACCCTAGATTTTTAAGTCATTGATATTCATCTTTATTTTTTATTTGTGCATTTTTCTAATAGTAATTTAAGTTTATTTGCATTAATTACCACCCACATTCGTTAGTTCAAATAAAACTAAAGTTGACAAAAAATCAATACTTAGTATTTCAATAGTTCTCGTGGGAACAATACTTACTCATCATTTTATTACTTGTTAAAGATAACATGCACTTATGTTTAGAAAATTTCGCAACATTCGCTGCGCATGCCCCCTGTGATTCTACCGAATCCAACAGTGGTATCAGAGCTATAATTTCGCTTATTTAGTGAATTTTTTGGATTTGTGTGTACATGATTTAAATTGTTTAAATTCATGTTTACCATGTTAAATTTGATTTTACATGAATAATGCAATTGATAATTGGGATTTTATTTAATAATTTATTTAAATTATTTAAATATTTAAAAATCAGAAAAAATATTTTTCAAGTAATTAAAAATTATCCCAAGTCAAAAATTATATTTAACAACTTGGTATATTTACATGTTTTGATAATTACATGTGATATTTATTATGAACATGTATGGGATACAATTCTGTAATAGACTAGGTTTTATTGCATTTTATTACTGTTAGACTCAAATAGATAGCATAGGACTAGTTCATGATCATCCATTTATTTAAGTATGAATTAGATGCATGTATAGGATTTTATTTAATATTTTTATGCTTGTACAATGATATTATGATGTCATGCATTAAATAACCAATCTAATGGTTGTGGGATGGAATCATCATTATATTAGCTATGGGATATCTTGAAGCTCCATCTACACCAATGTTTGATGGGTTTTATTTAACACTTAATACTATATGAACTCATAAAATTGGGGTATATGGGAAGAGGTGAGGTAAAACAAACTTGAGGGTTGTATAGTAATACAATTGTCAAAGAGTTGACTACCGATAGAAATATTTCATGGACTCATAAAATTGGAGTGTGAAATATTTTTGTTGGACCTCAGGCCCACAAGGAAATTTGATCAATGTAAAAATACAATGTAAAAAAAATCAAAAATTTAATCAAATATTTGAAAAGTAAATAAAAATTATTTCCTTACTTTGAAATATACAATTAATTTAATTTAGAACATTAGTGTAAGAATAATAAAACTTAATTTTTTTAAATTCAAAAATATGATAATTCAATAGGATTAAATAGTGAATTTAGAATAACAAAAGAGTAAAAATACAAATTAAATTATATACAAAAATCTAAAATTTGCATGGAATATTTTAAAGTAAATATATTTTAATTTAACATAAAATTAATTTAACTTTACAATAATTGAAAATATTTTAAGATTATTTCTTCTTCTTGCCTTCACATAACAGTTTCCAATTAGGATAACTAAAAAATAAAAAAAATAAAAAAAATCAAATGAAAATATAAATTAAATACAAATATAAATAATACAAATTAAATATTACAAAAATATTTTTTTTTTAAAAATACTAATTTAAAATATACAATTAATTTATAAATAAATATTTCATTTAATTTTAGAACACTAATATGACTTTAAAATATTTACAAAATTAATATGCATCAAAAATATATTTTAATTTAAATAGTAATTAATTAAAAATATTACTAATTTAATTTTAAAATATTGATCTAAAAATAATTAAATTTTTTACAAAATATTTTAATTTATAAATAGTAAAAATATTTATCTCACTAATATAAATTTAAATATATATTACCATCCAAAAGATTTGATAAATAAAATTCTTTTCTATATTTTAATTAACTTAAGTAAAAATATATACTAAATTTTACTAATAGAAAATATCATTTTCCACTACCCTTCATAGATCAAATCTTAGAAAGAGTTGCTGGACATGAATTTTTCTGCTTTTTAGTTGGATATTTTGGGTATAGTCAAATTACAATTGCACATGAAGATAAAGAGAAAACAACTTTTACATATCATTTTGGTACTTTTGCATATCGAATGATGCCTTTTGGGTTATGTAATGCATCAGTTACATTTCAACGATGCGTACTTAGTATTTTTAGTGACAGGATTAAATGTTTTCTTGAAGTCTTCATGTATGATTTTTCTATTTTTGGTAATTCATTTGGCGATTGCTTGTTTAATTTAGAAAAACTTTTAATCAGATGTGAAGAAAAGAATCTTGTACTCAATTGGGAGAAATTTCATTTCATGGTAATAAATGGTATTGTTCTTGGACACATTATTTTGTTAAAAGATATTGAAGAAGATAAATCTAAAATCGAGTTAATTGCCAATTTTTCAATAACAAAGTCTGTGAAGGAGGTAAGATCATTTTTAGGGCATGCTGGTTTTTATAGAAGATTTATCAAATATTTTAGTATAATATCTAAACCTTTGTGTAATCTTCTAACAAAAGACACTATTTGTGAATGGATTGAAAATTATGAAAATGCTTTTGTTAAGCTTAAAAGCATGCTTATGTCTGCTCCAATCATACAACCTCCAGATTTGACTTTACCTTTTGAAATAATATGTGATGTCAATGACTATGAAGGACAAATAAAACATAATAAATTATATGTTATTTACTATACAAGTAAAACTTTAAATAGTGCTCAATTGAATTATTCAACTACTGAAAAAGAATTACTTGTTATAGTTTTTGCATTGGATAAATTTAGATTTTATGTTGTTGGCTCACTAGTTGTTATTTTTAGTGATCATGCAGCTTCAAAATATCTTTTGTCAAGAAAAAAATGTCAAACTTAGACTGGTTGGTTGGATTCTCTTACTTCAAAAATTCAACATTACGATTTAAGATATGAAAGGAATACATAATGTGGTGGCTAATCATTTGTCGAGACTTGTTTATGATGACTCATTTTAAACCACACCCATTAATGACACTTTTCCTGATGAACAACTATTTAATGTTTCTAATTTATTTTATTTGCCGACATTGTTAATTTTCTTGTGACATGAATAATGCTATCGCATTGGAACTCCCAGACAAAAAGAATTTTTTGACTGAGGTGAAAAACTTTTATTGGGATGATTCATACCTATTTAAATATTGTCCTGATCAAATCTTTTGGAGATACGTGCCTAACAATGAGATAGGTAATATTGTTAAATTTTGTCATTCAAAAGCATGTGGTGGTCATTTTTTAGCAAAGAAAACCACTGCAAAGGTCTTGCACTGTGGATTCCATTGGCCAACTCTTTTAAAAAATACTGACACTTTCTGCAAAAGTTATGAAAATTGTCAAAATTTAGGATCCATTTCAAAGTGAAACATGATACCCCTACACCCCATTCTAGTGATTGAAATCTTTGACTGTTAGGGTATTGACTTTATGGGACCATTTCCATTATCATTTGGTTTTATTTAAACATTGGTCGCCGTATGTTATGTCTCAAAATAGATTGAGAAAATTCCATGTCAAAACAATGATCACAAAATAGTGTTACATTTTTTGAAAGAAAATATTTTAAGTCAATTTGAAATTCCTCGATCCATTATCAGTGATGGGGGGAACATTTTTGTAATAAAGTTTTTGGAATTTTAGTAAGGAAATATGAAATCATACATAAAGTTGCAACTCGTTATCACCTTTTGATATTGACAAGTTAAACTTGTAAATATGGGAATAGCCCAAATCATAAAGATTAGTCTCTTAGACTTACTGATACATATTGGACATATAAAACTACTTCAAAACATCATTAGGCATGCCTACTTATAGGATATTTTATGAAAAACCTTATCATTTACCTATTGAACTTAAACATAAAGTTTATTGAGGTTGATTCAAAATTGCGCAAATTGCAAATCAATGAACTTCAAGAATTGAGAAATGATGCATATGAGAATTCTAAATTCATAAAGCAAGAATCAAAGATTTTCATGATAATAAAATTTCAAGAAAGATATTTGAGGTTGGTCAAAAGGTTTTGCTTTATAATTTTTAATTGCATTTATTTCCAGGAAAATTGAAATCAAGGTAGAGTGGTCCTTTTATTGTAAAAGATGTATATTCTTATGGGGTGGTTGATATTGAGAATCCTAAAAATGGTAATGTATTCAAAGTAAATGGATAAAGACTCAAATTGTTTCTAGAAAATTAATTTTCACAAGAGGAAATTCTTTTTCTTTCTAACCCTTATTTTGATTAGTGTTTGTGTATATACTTATTTTCTCTAACTTTATTTATTTTTTCGGCTTTTTTTCTTTTTTTTTTTTTTTCGATTAAATGGTGGATAACGGTACTCTATGGCTATTAAAGTCAGACTTATCAGTTTCCCAAATAACTAAAATCTCTATATAAAGTTTTTCTCTTTCTCTCATTCTCTTTTCATGTTCTCAAAACGGATGATATTTTTCTAACTCTCAAAAAATGATTGTCTTTTCTTCCTAAAAATGAAATTTTAAAAATTTATAAAACCAGAATTGAAAGATTAAGGATGCTGATGTACAAAGTCATCCTAGGGGACATACGATGGATAATTGAAGCAAAGGTAAGAATAGCAGGTGAGTTTTCATACTAGTTTTCAAACTTGCTTACTAGATACATGCCTAGTTTTGGTAAAAGCACATATTCAAAAAAATAAAGGTCAAAAAAAATGCAAGTTTGTCACAAATATGCTCAATGAACTTGCAACATAAAGTGTTATTCCTTAGGAATGGTTTCTAAAAATTGAAAAGATAAAATTTAATTCATTGTGGATGGACTTAGTAAGGAATCTTTAGATGACATTATATTAACTTTTGAGATGCATTCATGTGGATTAGTACATTGTGTAATTCTTGATTTATGGAATCACTTCTAGGATGAATATGAGTGTTATAAACTTGGGAATCTGACATTGAAAGACTCTATTTGCCAATTTATTAGAAAATTAGATGGAAAGCATATCCTCAAATCACAGAGGGCGTTTAAGCCATAATTATATGTAAATTAGAGGAAGATGTAAGACACAGTGACAACTACATATTCATTCATGTGTAGTAGTTATTTTTTTAAAAAAAATTGTGTCCTTATTTTTAACTTTTCTGATAAAAGAAAAAGACGTGCAATGAATGAATTCCTGGTTCACACCTCAATAAATAGCACCGTACTTACTCTATTTTTGCACAACTCACTTTCAAAAGAAAAAAAAAAGAAAAAATAAAAGTATCTTCCACTCACAAGTTCAACTATACTTGTGCCTTTTATGGAACCAATCTAGGAAAAAATGGTGAGTTTATAGGGGTAATCAATAATCTTGGTAGAACGTTAGCAAAAAGAAAATTTTATTTAGTGTATGGAGTAGGCAGTCTGGGGTTAATGGGGAGTGTTGCTACTTCTACTCATGTAGGAGGAGTCAAAATTTAATAAGTTATCCCAAAACCTTTAATAGTATAGAATATTACAGGTATGCCCATCGGAGATGAGCTAAAAGTGTAACATATTCAGGACAAAATGTCTAATATGTTAAACAATGCAAATGCATTCATCACTCTACTTGGTGGTTTTGGTATGCTGGAGGAATTATTCCAAGTTGTCTCTTGGGCACAACTCAACATTTACCAGAAACCTATAGGTGTTGTTAATGTTAATGGTTTGCTATTTTTTGTAGATTATGCTGTAGAAAAAAGATTTATTTCACCGTCTGCAAGATGAATTCTCATTTTTGCTTCAACACCTGACCAACTTATTGATCAACTTCTAGTATATATTCTAGAACCTAATCCAACCTTAGCTTGTGTGGATTGGTCTAACAGGGATAGTGGTTGAAAACACAAAATAAATTTGACTCTCACCATGTGAAATTTTATCGTTAATAGTTTCAACCAATATTGTGTTTTGTGTTCTTTCAGCTTTATTTTTTTTAATAAGTCAAATTTTAGGTGATATCTTCTAAACTCTACTTTCTTATCTATTTTCGAGATTTGGGACAATGTCTCGATTATGTTGGGGGTAGCTGATATCATGTCTTGTATGTTCAATGTGTGTTTTTTTAGTTTTTTTTTTTAAATTTAAGCGTGTTTTCTTTTGGATCCATTTGAAATCATGAGTAAGGGTGACCAGAGTAAAAGGTAATCTTTTGACATTCTTGAGGCGCACCCCCATGTTTTTAGCATAATATGACATGTTTGAGGATTTTTAACTAAAATTATGTTAATTATCAAAATATAATTGTAATCATTTTTTTGTTAGAGTCTAAGGGTACTATCTTGAAAAAAAAATAAATTAGTGCACATCCTAAGCATTGTGGAAAGATTAGTTGCGATACATATAATTGAAAATTCCAACCATGTTAAAGTATTTACTTTTTAATATTCACACATCTTCTGTGAATAAGTGGTGAGTTTGAGAAATTCGTTGCAATTTGAGATTCTTAATTATGTCTACCTTGCATGTAGAGAAATGAATTGGGTAAACCTGTATAGTTATCTATTTGTATTGAAATATTTTGTTTTGTAGCCAGTGATGTGAGTATAATTATCATGCGAGTCATTCTGTTAAAAAAAATCACCATTTCGTTTTCAGGTTAACCAATGAAATTTCGAGGCATATTTTGGTAAGATGGACTAGGTGTTTCAAATTTTGTGACTACTTATCTTATGATCAATTTTAGTTTGAATGCTTGTCCTAAATCATTTAAGTCATTTCCCTGAGTGTTTTAACTGTTTTCCAACTCCATGAGTGAACACCTTACCAACTTAAATAATAAACACTTACCTTTGAGGATATGGAGTTGAAACTTTTTCATGATTGATTTTGAAGTTATATGTATCTTGGTCTCTAGAATAAAAGGTTGGCTTAGTGCACATACACACATAATCTTTTGGAAATTCTAAAAAAATAATTCTCGACAGCATCTATGATCTTTGACAAATGATTGTTTATAATTGTTAGACTATTTTACAGGTTTCTTTTAAATTTTGATCATCATCCCATGTTCTTTTTTATTTGTATTACATTTCATTACGCTATAATTACTATGTACTAGTAATAAGCTAGTTTGGGGGTACGACGAACATTTACAGTATACAATTAATTAAGATTTACATAATTATTTTCACTTTGAAATTATCATTAGAACTCCCAATTAAATTATTTTTGTATTTTAGGAATAAAATGGAAAATCAACATAAAAAATGAGATTAAAAAGTTATCTTTTTTTGTGCAAGTTTTAGAGAAACTGGTCTAACCTTTGATTCCGAAATGATTTTGGGTTAATTTTTGAGGCTATGAATTGATAAGTTATTTATCTACAAGTTCATGAAAATCTTGGATCACATACTAAATATGTAAGGATCAAAAAATTTGGATTACAAGTGGATGTACAAAATGGATCACCAAAAATTTAGATCAGAGTTAAGCCTAATCCTTACCTATTTTACTAATTAGGTCATATCTATTAAAAAAAACAATTGGTTTTGGGCTGAAATTTAAATATGTTATACACAAAAGGTAGATAAGCAAGTTTGCAGAAGACAAGATGGTGAGAAAATATGTCAAAATAGTTAAAAAAATATGCTGCAATACGCTGCTGATGTTGAAGGATGGCTCTTAAACATGATCTCGTAATTTGACCATATCTCCCTCATCCTATAACCAAATTTGAAAAATAACTTATGAAAATATATTAGCAAAGAAATATCTACAACTTTGATTGCTTACCTGTGACCAGAATCTGGCTGCATCTAGCCTAAAAATTTAATTCAGTTGGGTAGGTAAAAATTTAGAGGATTTTGTATAACAACTTATCAACTCTTGATAACTAGCACACCACTTGATTGTTTAACTCCTCCATTATATATTTGGACTATAGAATACTTCAATCACTATAAGTAGGCCATGTATTAAGCTTGTAAGGGGGGATAAAGAGGAAAAAAGAATTTATTATTGTCTTTCTTTAGGCCTAGTTTTCTAGTATTAATGTAAGTTTTATAGTAGTAATAGTAATGCATTCTTTAGTTTCTCTTCTATTTTTAGTCTTTTCTACTTTCATTATATCTTTTTAAATTTCAATTATTTGAGGAGAAAGGGTAAACCCCTTGATGGAGGAAGAGGAACGGTTATGAAGATAGAAAAAGTTTAAGTATTTTGTATTATTATTTTAATTTTTGATCTAAACCCTACTTATTTTGTGGTAATTCTTGATCATGTATCACTAATTGCACAATAAATACTTTGGTTTATTTAGCTAAATGTTTGGTTTTACTATACCAACTGCTAACGTTAAACCTTGATTTGTTAGACAAAATTGTGCATAAATATTTGATCCTATAAACAAGTATTGGTGTTAACAGATAATTTGCAAGTAGTAAGATAATATCATGATTACCTTAATGCATGAGCTATTTGATAACATCTTTCCATTGAAATATTCATTATGTATGGATTCCAATAGTAGCAATTAAAAGAGGTAAAAAGAATAAATAATTGTTCCTCTATCCAAAACTCAAGAGCGGATCCCTAATCTTCAATACTTTTATTACTTTGATTTTTTTTGTTATAGCATATATTATTTTTTTATATTTTAAGCCACATAAAGTCTATCTTTTTTTATAAATATAATTCTAAAATCTTCAAACAACTTTCTTGTGAATCGACCTCGGTCTCACGAGAAATTTATTACTTAACATAACCTGCACTTGGGTTTACACCATTGAAGTTTTAGCATTGACTTAATCACATTTGGTCTCTAAGACATCTATAAATATATCTTATTTAATTCTATCTAAGGTATGTCTTGAATTAGTTTCCTATTAAAACTCATAGTCTTAATTACTTTCCATCCTAGTTGCGGTGTCTTTAATTTATAATTTAAGACTACCAATAGGCCTATCCTTTGAGCCCATTAATCATTTGGGCTTTGTAATTAATTAATCCTTTTTAATCTTTAGTTCTAGCGGACTACCTAATTTAATAGGCCCAATATATAATTCAATTATTTATATTACTTAAATTAATTTAACTCTTAAATTAATTTAAAGTTTGTTAATTAATTTATCTAATCAATTAATTAATTACTCCCAAAAAGAGCACCTAATCTTAATTTGGTCCATTTAAATAATTATATTAGTTAATTAGATTAATTAATTTAATTAAAATTAATTATAGCTCCAAGTTAATTAATCTTCATTAATTAACTTGATCCAACTCTTTGGATTTTATTTTATATAAAAGTGGGCTTACAATTATTACAATTTAGTGAATATGTGAAATACATTTTGGTTAATTTATCTATCTTGGAATTAACTTCTTAATTCTAAAAACCTCACAAGTCAAGGGAAGCGCCTAGTATTGCATCTTGACTACTTACTCTTAGGTGAAATAGCAAGTGAACCTATTTCTATTATGAGTACTATGCAAGTCTGTTTCTTCCATCAACTAACCTCATGATTAAGTATAGGACATGGATTGTTAGTTGAAACTTTATTTGACTTAATAACTATAATTTCATTTCTAGGTGCATTGACTCCTAATGAATCATCAAAAAAACCCGTCTAATATTCATCCTGCTCTAGCGAGAGTCTTTTCGAGTAAAGGGCCATGAAATGCATAAGAGGTTCACCTATTCTGCCAGATAGGTTATAGATCCTTTATTATCCACTAATTAACCTCCATACACAAAGACCATTCATCTGATGTAAACCCTTTATGAATTTCATACAATTGAGAAATACATCAAAGCATATGATGTCGTGTATAGTCAAAGAACTAAGTTATGTACTATCGTAACTAGAAAAGTCTCACTAAAGGAACAACGTTCCAAGTGAAAATTTTCCACGAGCTTATTCGATGTACTCGTTCCCCAACGAGCACCCAAACATGTGTATTAGCATCACCAAGAATACCTATGGAGCAAGACATCCTCCTTTCGAGCATGCATCATGTGCTCGAGTCTTTAAGGGCTTATCGATATCCCATCTCAATGAATCCATGACTCGGTACTAATTTAAGACCAAATCTAAGAGGTGTGATTCATGATTGCCATCACATGCGTGACCATGCTCCGTAGCTTAGTATGGTCTAGGTAATTCATCTAATTGACTAAATGCAATTGATGATGAATTTTTCTTTTGCAATGAAAGGTCTCTTAGTCACTTTACTACTACCTAGATAAGATTCACAAATACGAAGAGCTCCAACTATTAGCTCTCTTAAAGGACTATCCTTTACTAAGTTGTTTATTCTATCTAGATTAAAATGTCCTAACCTTAGGTGCCAAAGATATATATTATCCTCTTAAGAAACCTTTTGTCACTTAGGATTAAAATGTTCTACTTTAAATATTTTAACATCGATTATCCATTGATCCTTTAATACATAAAGTCTATTTTCATCTTTGCATGACCAATATCCAAATAATTTCTATAAATAATAATCTCATTATTAACAAAGAGATAATGAACAATTGTTCATGCAACTCATAAATAGAAATCAAATGTCTATGAAAACTAGGAATGATACAAACATTGATCAAAATTAAGAATTTATTTCTAAAATATAGATGGATACTCCCACTGCTTTTTCAGAAACCAAATCTCCATTGCCACCTCTCATTATGAATATTCCTTTGGGAAGCTCCTTAGAAGAACTAAGTTTCTGTAGAGAAGTACAAGCATGACTAGTGGCTCCTGAATCAACTATCCAGGATGATAAATCATCTTTCACTAAACAAGCTTCAAAAACAAGTAAATCATATTTATCTTTCTTCTACTATTTGAGCTAAGAGAGATACTTTGGAAAATTTAATATTGTCCTCCTACTCCATAATGGAGGCTTTGAACCTACTCTCATGTAAGAATTCAAGAGCTAAAGAGTTAAATGCATCAATTATATAACATCCATGCTCATCATTCGGATGTTTCATGGCTTTGAACACATTAAAAATCACTTGATCATATCCTACATTAAGTATTAACCTCCCTAGTTAAATATCAATTAATGTCTTACCCATAGCTAGGAAGGGTCTACTTAAGAATGAGAGGCATGCTCACATCCTCTTCTATGTCCAAGATAAGAAAATCAAACTTTTTGCTCGTTCCTGCTGGATATGAAGCCTTCTGGCTGCTTCATATAGATCTCTTCATTAATGTTTCTATTAAGGAAAGTGGTCTTCACATCCATTGGCCATATCTCATAGTCATAATATGCAGATATGGCCAGCAGTATCTGAATGGATTTAAGCATCACTACTGGCAAAAAAGTTTCCTCATAATCAATTCCTTGCTTCTAAGTATAACCTTTTTGTTACCGGTCATGCTTATATGTTACTATCTCTCCATCTACTCCAAGCTTCCACTTGTAGACCCATTTGCAGCCAATAGGAACAATTTCCTATAGTGGATCTAACAAGGTCTATACCTCGTTGGAGTACATGGAGTCCATTTTGGATTACATAATTTCTTGTCACTTCTCCGAGTCGATATCAGACATCACCTCTCTATATCTTCTTGGATCATTATCCAAGAGGAGTCCCTCTTATTTATTCTCTAACAACAAGTTGTACCTCTTAGGTACACTTGAGACCCTTTCGGGTCTTCAAAGAGATTGTGCCTTAGAGGGCCCAGCTTAACTAGTGTGTTATCTAATGCTACAATTGGGGCATTTTGTGGTTCTTGAATTTTTTCAAGTTCTATAAATTTTCCATTTCTTTCTAAAAGAAATTATTCTTCAAGGAATGTGGTATTCCTCGAAACAAACACCCTTTGTTCTGAGGTATTGTAGAAATTATATCTAATAGACTCCTTGAACTTGCATAAGCTGGATCTCATATCCAACTTATCTCCTACTTGCTGCTTCATATAAGCAGCACACCCCCATACCCTAAGGTATTTGTAGGAAGATATCTTTCCACACCACATCTCATATGGTGTTTTTGGGCTTAGTTTTAGATGGCACCCTATTTAATAGGTATGCCACCATTTCCAAAGCATAGCCCCAGAATGAAAGAGGTAATGCAGTGAAGCTCATCATAGATTAAACTATGTCTAATAAGGTTCGATTCTTGTGTTCTGTAACTCCGTTAAGTTGTGGAGTAGCAGGAGGAGTCCACCATGAGAGAATCTCATTCTCTTTTAGATAATCCAAAAACTCTGTGCTTAAGTATTCATCTCCTCGATCAGATCGAAAAGTCTTTATACTTAAGCTAGTTTGTTTATCTCTTCGGTTCTAAATTCTTTGAACTTTTCAAATACTTCAAACTTAAACCTTAAAAGATACGCATAACCAAACCTAGAGAAGTCATCAGTAAAGTTTAAGAAGTAGTTATAGTTCTCGCGAGCACTAATACTTAGTGGCCCACATACATCTGTATGGATCAAATCCAATAGATACTTGGCTTACTTCACTTGTCCAACAAATGGAGATTTGGTCATCTTTCCTTTGAGGCAGGATATACATGTTGACAGTTCTTGCTCATTCCTTAAATTAAGCAATTGTGCCAACTTGTTAATCCTTTTCTTAGAAATATGCCCTAATATTACGTGCCATAAGCTTGAAACTATGATTATCTAATTTTCTTTTATTTTGTTGAATTGGTAAAATGAGTTATGGGGAGTAATAGTATATAAATAATTCGTCAAAGGACCCGAATAGATAAAATCAGATCGTTTGAAAATGGAACAATTTTTATTCTCAATGGTAAATCTAAAACCTTATCTATCCAAAACTAGAATAGAGATAATGTTCTTAATAATATCCGGAATAAAAAGATAATTATTTAAAACTATTACATAACCATTCTCTAAAGCTAGATTAACGGTCCCTATAGCTAATGCAGCAACTCTTGCTCCATTCTCCATCCTGAGGATCGTCTCTCCTCCATCCAGCTTCCTACTTCTTACTATCATTTGCAAATCATTGCAGATATGTGAGCCACAATCGGTATCTAATACCCAAGAAGTATTGTTAACTGACAAGTTAATTTCAACAAAATATATACCTGAACTCTTCAGGCTTGCAAGATACTCCTTGCAATTCCTCTTCCAGTGCCCTGATTTGCCGCAACAATGATACTTGTCAATGGCTTGAGAAGAAACCTTTTTGACACCGCCCTTAGTTTTCAGCTTGTTGGGTTTAGAGGAACCCTTTTCTTTCTTTTTTCCTTTCTTGGCCTTTTTAGCCTTTGATCCGGAATAAGATCCAACAAGCAGAACTGGCTTGTCTTTTTTTATGGTGGACTCATCCGTCTTTAACATGTTCACAAGCTCAAGGAGACTAGTCTCCATATTGTGCATGTTAAAGTTGATAACAAATGTGTCAAATGATGGAGATAGAGACTGCAACAGAAGGTCCATATAGAGTTCGTTTTCCATAACGATCCATGGTCATGGACTGAAGAGTCCTCAATCATACGACATCTGAAAAGCTCTTTCGAGATCTGATATCCTGTATGCCAAGTTCATTCACCATACAACTTTTGTAGGTGAAGGAAGATTCCATAAGCAGTATCTTGATCCTCATTCTACCCCTACAGTTCATTTGACATCGATGCCAATATATAGTATCGAGCCTACAAATTATCATCAACATAACGTAGGTAATCTGCATAAGCCTCTTAAGCAATATCATCTGGAGGAACCGAAGGAGGCACGATGTCGATGATATACGCCCTCTTCTCAGATTGAAGAACTATCTTCAAGTTTCTTAGCCAATCGACAAAGTTAGGTCTAGTTAATTTATTTTGTTCAATGACTGTTTCAAGTAGATTCTTTACCATTTTAGTAAAATAATCTACAAAACATGCACGAAGCATAAAATAAGTAAACAATGGGAAAAGTATATTCATTTAATAAAAGGTCTTTAATACTAAATGTCTCCTATTATTTTTTTTGAATTCCATCATCCCTAATGGAATTTTGGGAAAATGAATTTCCTAATGAGCTTGAGGTCCAACGAAAATATTTCACACATATTGATAGTCAACTCTTTGACGATTGTATCACTATACAACCTTCAAGTTTGTTTTGCCTGACCTCTTCCCATATACCCCAATTTTATGAGTCCATATGGTACTAAGTGTCAAACAATACCCATCAAACATTCGTGTAGATAGAGCATCAAGATGTCCCACGACTCATGGCCAACATAATGATGATTCCATCCCATGAGCATCTCAATGCTTGGTAGAGATCACAACTTTCCAATACAAGACCATCCCACGACTTATGATCAGTGATCAAGTGCAGTAGTGGTCATCATGTCTCATAATTAACATCACATGCAATTATCAAAACATGTAAATTTACCAAGTTGTTAAATGCAATTTTTGACTTGGGATAAATTTTAATTGCTTGAAAAATAATTTTTTTTTGACAAATAATTTTTCAAAAATAATTAAAATTAATATTTAATTTTAATATTCCAGCAAATAAAAAAATCAGACACAAAGGCTACCCGTCGAACGCGCGCACATATACACAGTACGCCAAGCATGTTGTTGCATGTAGTCGTCGGGTGTCCACACCCGACGTACGCGCAGCCCGTTCCTGCACGCCCCTTTTCTGATTTTAATATTTAAATAATTTAATTAAGCAATTAAAATAATTCCAATTAAAAATTACAGAAAATATGCAAAATCAAATTTTACATACTTTACATGAATTCAAACAATTTAAAACATGCATGCATAAATCCAAAATTTACTAAATAAGCAAAATCATGGCTCTGATACCACTGTTGGGTTCACTATAATTGTAGGGGCATATGCAGTGAAAAATTAAATTTTTTATCAAATATAAATATATATATAACCCCTTGATTCGAAAGCGGTTCTAATGATCGTGCTTATTCAAGTAAATATATAAATAAATATTAAATTCGAATTATATCTTCCTTGCACTCCAACTGTAGCAGAGAATGAAGCAATAGATTGTATATTCTGGACTTTCAAAACTCGTAGGGATCCAAATGTCTCCCTTTTATCAGGTTTACAATATGAAAGAACAACACCAATTAAAAAGATTCGCACCTTTTAATTATTTATTAATCTAGATCCGGAGTAAATTTTAGTCTTTTGATCCAATTGATGGATTAAAAATAAACTTTCAAGAACAATAAAGATTGATTATTTAAGTTCTTGAAACTTGAATATAAGGAAATATCAAGAAACTAGTTTTCTTCTAAAGAACAAGAAAATCAAGATTTCAAGAAAATACTTTTTCTTTTTCTTTCTTTTCTTTTCTCTTCTTGGAGAGAAAAATAGAAGACTTAACAAAATAATTTTTGCTTATTATACCTTGCAAATTTTCGGCCATCCCTATTTATAGGGGCTGAAATTTTGCTCATACTCTAACTCTTGAAAAGTTTGTCAATTTTTAACTATTTCAAAATTTTATCTTGAAAGGATTTCAAATCTTCCAACAACTCTTCTATTTTTCTTTCTCCTATATATGTGGACTTACTTGTGACTACATTAATCACCAAAATTGTCTATATACATTCTTGATATTAATTTAAACTTTTCAAATAATAATCAAGATAAATATATATAAAATATATACCGAAAATATATACATTAAATAAATCCAAGTGGCCGATTTTTATCCCATAAAAATTGGTCACTACATTTATTTATTTATAAATATGTTAAATAAATATATTATAATTATTTAATATATTCTCTTCATATTTTAGTGGGCTTCTTAAGTGATTCTCATTAATTTTTAGGCTTGGACTTAAAAATCCACAAAATCAATCTAATTGATTTATTCTCAAATTAATCAATCTAATTGATTAATTTAATTTACTCCATTTGGGCTTTCTAATCAAATTAGCTTCAATTAAATAATTCAATTACTTAATTGAATAGTTTAATTTAACCATTAAATTAAATAGAACCCTTAATTAATTAATTAATTAATCAATATTAACTTATTAATTCCCAACCATTGGATGTATTCCAAAATTAAAAAATTTACTTTTTATAAAGATGTGTGACCCTCTTAGGCATTACTCAACTAATAGTGGGCTTGCAATATTTACAACTTATGAATAATAATTACTCCAATTAATTAATCCACTTTGGAATTAACTCCTTAATTCCAATAACCTCACTATCTATGAAAACACTTAACAAGTAATTACAGCAAACTAGTTTTAGGTGAAATAGCGAATAAACCTATTTTAGTTGCGAGTACCATACACGTACGATCATTTCGATAGCTAATCTCCCGATTGAATGTAGGGCATGAATTATAAGTCAAAATCTCAAATGATTCAATAACTGTAATCCCATTTTAAGTTTTAATGATTCCTGATAAATCATGATTCCTGATAAATCATGATTCATCCTGCCTTGGCTAAGGTCTTTGAATCACAAACTATAAAAATACAAGAGATTCTCTTGTTTAAAAAGATAAGTGTTGAATTCTATGTTGACTACTGACAAACCTCCATGCACACCAATGCAATACCCAACATACCCTCTTTGTGATTGTCAAGCAATCAAAAGATATATCAAAGTACTGCAGGATGCACACAAGGCTACTATCATTCCTCAAGTTCGAGGACTAGTTGTGTACTATCGCAACATAGAAATTCTTATTTCGATAGATAAAGGCTCCATCTAAGAATTTCTTGCGGGCTATATTTGGTGTACTTGTTCCCTAACAAGCATCCACATACATGCACTTGCGTCTCTATGCTAATGCCAATGAAATACGACATCCTCGTCTCATGAGCATGTATTATATGTATGAGTCTTACTGAGCTATTTGATGTCTTATCTCAAAATGCTTTTGACTCAGAACTTATTTAATACCAAAGCCTTAAAGTCAGATTCCATGATCACCATCGTATGCGCGACCATGTCCGGTAGCTAAACTTATTCTAAAAACTTTATCTAATGTGCAGAAATAAAAGATGCATGACGTAAGATAAAGAAAATGTCTTTTTAATAGTATGATTCCCATTAAGATTGTCTTTACTAAAAGAAAAAAAGAGTATAATATACCCAATCCAATTGGGGTGTTGGACATCCTACTCTAACATCTGATACCACAATTGTTGGGTATAAGGATGTAAATATATATAAATATGAGAGAGGTAAAATTAAATGAAGGCTATATTATATTGCAAGTGCAATATTGTAATATTTTTCAATGCTCGAATAATACAGCTACGCTTACAATTTTACAAGCATTAGGCTCTCTCACTCTAAGTGTTTTGTTTTACTCTCACTTGCTTTGATGGTTTTTTTTCAATTGTCTTGATACAAATGTGTTACGAACATAGCTTATTTATAGGTCAAGGATACTACTTAATTATTATAACAAAATAAGTACTAGTTAAGTGAGTTTGATGGTTGGTAATCTTAACAATTCATAATGTCACAGCAATGAGTGCATTTGTTGATTACTAATCATAACCATTCATAATGTCAAACTAATGATTGGATTTGTTGATCAATTTGTTTAAATCAACAAGTGTACTCAAGGAGACTCCATTATATTTCCTTAATGGGTTGTTGAATTGCAAATTAATCTTTCAACGTTACACAAAATTGAAATGATCTTTGCAAGGTTTTTCTGGGTGTGCATGGTCTCGTGTATGTTATCCTATAGATAAACGGGGCTTGGGCGTAAGAGCATTGGAGGATTTGTGGCACAATCTTTGGAATCTAAATTACGGTGGTGATTTAGGGGTGATGTTTCTTTTTGGGCTTTGTATATGAGACATAAATACTGCACGGATGGACATCCAGCGGTTGCTAAAAGCCAAAGTGAACAACTCTCTGATATGGAAAAGGCTGATTAGAGCACATCATTTGGTGGATGATTATATATTTTGGAGTATTAGGAATGGGCACCTTTCATTTTGGTTTGACAGATTGTACGATGAACAGCCTTTAAGTAGAGGTTTTTGGGTCTCAAACAAACATCTCCAGGTACGTGATTTATGGTCTTAACGGAAAATGGGATCCTGCCAAACATTTATCTATTCTTTTGAATGATGTAGTTGAGAATATTATCCAAGTTCCTTTTGATATTGAAGAAAGTGATGAAATGTAGGGTCTTTATCTAAGAATGGTTTGTTCACTATTAAATCTTCATGGCAAGGTTTGATACAAAGGCAGCCTGCTCATCCTTTTATAAAACGTATATGGTATTTTTATTTAACACCAACGACTGTCAGTTTTTTGTTAGCGTCTTGAACATGATTGGATTCCTGTTGATTCCAAAATGATGGAGCACGGATTTGAAGGACCTTCACGATGTAAATGTTGCCAGTATTTGGAGAACCTTCCTCACATATTCTTTAGTAGTGCTAAGGTCAGACAAGTAGTGGTTTATTTTTGGCAGATATTTGGCTTTGCAATCCCTCAAACTGATTGTATCATTAATCTGATACATCATTAGCATGGCTCGGCTTTGAGTGATAAGCGTATTTGGATTACATTGCCTCTTCTAGTCATTTGGTTCTTATGGTAAAAAAGGAATGATGTAAAATACCAGGGCTTGAATTTTAACCACTATCGAGTTATTTGGAGAATATTATTTCATCTGCAGCTTGTTCATAGAGCTGGTATTGATTCTCATACCTTTTGGAGAGGAGATCCAACAGCAGCTTCTCAACTTAATTCGAATTTAGTGCTTAATGAAATCTAATCAGCCTTTGATTGTACGATGGAAAGTTCCTTCACCAGGTTGGTTTAAGTTGAATATGGATGGGGCAGCGAAAGGTAATCCAAGCGAGGCTAGTGTGGGAGGAGTGATTCGAGACTGCAGTGGTGCTTGTGTTCTCGCTTTTGCTTCTTTCATTGGTATTGCTACAAATTTTGAAGCTGAACTGGCTGCAGTCGTTGAAGGTCTTCAACTATGTGTCTTTCACGGTCTCTGTAATGTTTGACTGGAGGTTGATTCACAAGCGGTGCAATTTTTGTTTCAAGGCCGACGACATGGTTGCTGGAAATTGCAGGGGCAGATTACGAAGGCTCACAAATTCTTAAGATCATTAAACTTCAATATGTCTCATATATATCCGGAAGAAAATTCAGCGGCAGACTGGCTCGCGAACAAGGTGAGCTCATGTGATGGAAGTTTTTCAGCCTTCAAACATTCTACTAGAGTTAGCAGGAATTCTTAGAGTAAATAGGCTTTTTCCAAATTTTAGATTTCCATATTCTATGTAAGGGAGGAGTCCTCCCAATTTAATTGAGTTCTCTTGTACTTTTACAAACATTTTTATGTACTCCTTTCATTTAAATTAATAAACAAGTAGGGGTCCCGGTAAACTCGCTGGGGCCTAGACATAGGCGGTATTGATAATAATAAAAAAACTCTTAGTAACTTTGTAGGATGAGACAAGATAGCTTATCGATAAATATATTGCACCTACAATCTCATTGGTTATGGATTCGAGTTGCTAGGAGGGGAGTTGGAGAATCACTCCTTTTTTAAAGAACAAAGAAATAAAAAACTCCTTGTAACTTAGCAGTTAAGTATATATTGAGAGGCTGAACGAATTATTTAAATCAAATCCAAAACTGTACTATGTTTGCAAATTAAAGAAATGCACACACCTTGTTGTTACATTTACAAAAGGTAAAAGGAAAGGCATGCTGAAAATTATGGAGTTTTTGTGACATTTTGAACATATCTTTGGACAGAAGATTAAAGCTGGCAAAAGCTCTTTTATTGTTGACAAAAAATTCCCCATTTTAAGTATGCAAAATACTCCAACAAGTTACAGGTTTTTCATTAAAATATCTACCCATCATCTACTTAGGAGTGTCGTTGTATAAAGGCAGGAAAAAATGGATGTTGTTTGATTCTTTACTGCCTAAGGTTCATGCTAGATTGCAAGGATTTAAGAAATCTTTCTTTCATGTGGAGGTAGGCCAACTTTGATCAAGAGTGTTTTAAGCACCACGCCGATATTGTTGCTTTAGGTTCTCCAACCACCAGACTTGTTCTACGTCATCATAATAGAATCATGGCGCAGCATTTAAGGGGATTCTCCTATGGTGATAACAGAATTCATTGGACATTCTGGACTGAAATATGCCAGCCATACGAGTAAGGGGGATTAAATATCAGAAAACTCGAGGATATTGTTCGTGCTCTTAGCTACAAATATTGGTGGCGCTTTCAGCAACTGTCATCACTTTGGGCTAAAAAATTTCAGCAGCAAATACAGTTCGGGGTCATATCCTGGTTTGTCTAAGGCTAAACCAATGGACTCTCTTTGCAGGAAACGAATGTGTAAGGTTCATGAGGAGGTTGAACAACATATATTCTGGAACATGGGTGCTGAAAAGATTTATTTTTGGTTTGATCAATGATTTGGGGAAGAGCCGTTATGTTGAACTCTTCTGAATGCAGCCTTTGTGAATGATTTTGTTGCTGACTTCCTACAAGGAAATGAATGGAATAGGGCCAGATTGCTTCAGCTTCTGCCTATTCATTTGGTGGAAAAAATTTGCGCAAGTGATGGAAAATTTTCCATTAAATCTGCCTGGGAGATCATTCTCCAAGGTAAGGTTTGGGGAGAACTTCCAAAATGACTGCTGGAACTGTAATTTAACCCCTTCCGTGTCTTCTTTTACTTGGAGGTTGATACATAATTTGGTTCCCGTGCATGAAGTCAAGCAAGCTAGAGGTATGTGTAGTGCAGAGTTGGAAATTATACCCTATGTATTTTTTGAGAGTCGAAAGGCAAAGGAGATATTAGCATTCTTTGCGACACTTTTCTGTGCAGGACATAGAAACTGGAAGTTTATCTTTCAAGCTTCAATCATGGAGATTATCTTCTCCATATCACAAAAAAGGCCATATCAGGATGTTAATTCCATTGCTTGTCTGCTGGTTTAAATGGCTCGAAAGGAATGATGCAAAGTACCGAAGTAAAGTTTTCAGCAGTTCAAGAATCATATGTAGAGTTGTTCATCATGTACAACTCTTATTAAAAGAAACCAGGATGTTGAGTGAGTATTGGAGGGGTGATACAAATATTGCTCAACTCTTTGGTGAATTTCATGACAGCTGAAACAAGCAAAATCAACCTGTTATTGTCACTTGGCGAAACCACATTCAAAGCTATTTTAAACTGAATATGGATGGCGCGTCAAAAGGAAACCCGGGTGATGCAGGAGCTGGCGGTGTAGTTCGGGACTGTCAGGAGAATGTTGTGCTTGCTCTCTCGGAGTTCTTGGGGATAAAAACTAACATATATGTGGAGATAGCAGCCTTGGCAATCGGACTGGAGCTTTGCCATAGTAGGGGAATTGCCAAACTTTGGGAGGAAATGGATGCAAAAGTGATCCTCCATCTCCTTAAATCATCCACAGGCCGTTAGACGCTCCAATCACTTATCCGCAAAATGGACATCACTTTTATGCACATATACAGTGAAAGGGAACCTTGCAGTTGATTTCCTAGCAAATGAAGCGTGCGTTCACAAAACATTCTCTCTTTTAGACTACACTCAAATTTTGGGAATCATTTTTGGAATAGTTATATTAGATAGAATAGGTATTCCGGATTTTCATTTTAAAGTGTAAGGGAGTAGTAGTACACCGTATTTGCTTTTCTATATATTGTAAAAGAATAGTACTCCCTTTTGAGCTTTTCTTAATTTTCCCTTTGTACTCTTCAAACTTTAATTATTTTTAAATAAATGTGTAAGAGTTCTTGCCAAATCTCCCATCTAAGCACAAACACCTTTAATTTTAAAAACAATTCCTAGTAATTTGACCGAAAAAAATGATAGCACCTCAAAATTCTCTCTCTATAAATTCTCCTCCTAACCTGAAGACACCTAATCCGGCTTAATTGCAAAATTGGTCCTGTAACTATAGGGAGTGATGTTTTTTAACATTTTATTTTTTCAACTGGCAATTTAAGACTAACTCTAAAAAATTCACACATTGAGGACAAATTTGACCAAAAATTTCAATTATGCTTAGAAATTATCATATGTCGGTCACGTGACTCCCCAAAATTGAGAATTTTCAATTTCTCAGCTATATTAGCTAATGTGGAGAGAGAGGAATTAAGAATGGGCTAATTGGGTTGCTTACATGTAAAGAAAAGCCACATGAATGGATAACGTGGCTTTAGTTGTCCATGTGGCATTTTTTAAGAGGGAAAATTAACCTCCACTCCCTCTAACCCAATTCATCCCCAAATCTGCTAAAAAGAACCCTAGCCTGATTGTCCCATTAATCATAATTCAATAAACTGAAGGAAAATCTTGCAAAATCATTCGCAATGTCTCACATATCAAGGTTCGTGGATTGTTATTGTGAAAGGAGGGTTGTGCTCGGACATGATGGATGGATGACAATCTAGGAAGGAGGTTCCATGCTTGTCTTGACTACAATATAAGAAATTTCTTTTGTTTTCAAAGAAAAAATTATGCTGTCTATTAATAGTTGTTTCGAACTTTTTGTTTAAAACTCTGAGTATATTTGAAGGCCGGTCTTTGAAGGTAGAGATGGAGAAGGCTACTGCCCACTACAATTTTTTGCTAAAAATTTGAAAGATTTCAAAGAAATTTTGCAATAAATTTGAATTGTAATAATGTAGAAATTCGATAAATTCTCTTAGAAAATTTGGAAGAAATAATAATGCCAAAAACTGTAATGTTGAAGAAGTCTTGCAAGAAATTTCAACTTCAATTTTTATGATGTTCAAATTAATTAAATGTAGATTTTAGTGTTGTAGAATTTTGTAAGGAACTAGAAAGGATAAATTTAAATTAAAAAAGATTTGAATAATTGTAAAAAGAAATATTGAAATAGTATTTCAATTGTAATTGAGATAAATTTCGATGCTGCAAAAAAATTTCAATGTTGTCTAAAATGTTAAATAATATCTAATTATAATTGAGATAAATTTTAATTATTTTTACTGAGTGGAGGCTGTAAATTGTTTACTTGAGAGGATCCTCCAATGTGCCATAGGGCCAGGACAATAATTCCTAACTTCCTGAGGAGGCTTAATGCCATGGAGGAAGAGGTTGTGAAACTGAAATCCAACAATAAAAAGCTACTTAAATTGGTTGTAAAGATGCCATTGCTTTTTATTATTTTCTGTTGAATATGGACATCATATAAGAGGTTGATTGCAGTGAAGGTGGAAAACAAAGGTCATAGCTTCAAGATGACATATTGATCCTAGTTTTAATTTTTATATTATGTAGTTAATTAGGATTTTTAATGTGTAGTGTTGTGTAGGATCTTTAATGTAATGTAATGTCATGTAATATTGTGTTGTGTAGGATCTTTAATTTCTGTACAAGTTGTAGGATTTGACAATATATATTTTTAATTATCTTGAATTTACAATGTTGTGTTTCAAATGAGTAGTGAAAATGTACAAAATTTGCAAAATATATTTTTAATGATCTTGAATTTGCAATGTTGTGTTTGAAATGAGTAGTGAATATGTACATAATTTGTAATTGTGTTTTAATTTACAATTTTGAAGAATGATAATGAAAATTATTATGCAACAAATTAACGAAGACAAGAAATCTAAAATCATAATTACATTGCTATTACAAAATGAAGGCTCTGCTTGGGCATTACAATGAATGGCATCAAAGAATAGCCATTAAAAATATGCATTTACATTAACTTCCCAGCCTACTTCTATCTATCCTTCAACAAAAAAATAGCCACAGGCTACTAGACATTAACATCAACTGAATAGCCATATGCTACTATATACATCAACTGAATATGTATTTACATTAATTTCCCAGCCTACTTCTATGTATCCTTTAGCAAAAAAATAGCCACAGCCTACTAGACATTAACATCAACTTCCTAAACAATTTTGTTCGCTTCACCAAAAGGTAGCCACAGGCTACTAGACCAAAAAAAAGTCAATAACATCAAAATCACTACCATAGCATTCACTATCTTTTTAACTGACATTGCTGATAAAAGTCCATATGCTTTTGCCATCTTCCACTGTCTTTGGGCATTTAGCCATTTGTAGTTGGTTGTACATTGAAGGACCATCCACATGTGGGAGGTGTTAGGATTGTTGAATTTGAGACTCTGTGTTGCCACTTCATCCTCACACACCTCATGAATTTGAGACGGCTGTGAAGGTGGCAAAATTGTAGGATTGACTAGAGATGAAGGTGGACTAGTATGTTGGCTACTAGAATTCACTAGAGGAATAGGTTGTTTTTGTATCTTCTTTTACTTCTTAACACCTATTTCAAAACAAGTTCATTAAATATCTAATGCAATGTCCTCACTTCCTAATTCATATCTATTTATTTTTGGTACATATATTTGTAGTTACTAATGAGTGGATTTTATACCCATTAATTGAGTACTATTTGCTTAACTTTTTGTTTAGTTTTTAATATTTTTGTGAGTTTTATTGTCATTTTATATTTATTTTGGAGATTTGAAGATGAAGGAAGAATGTCACTTAGATGTACTAAAATCTACATTCATCTTACATTTTCAAAAAAAAATAAAAAAAAATCGGTCGAGCACAGTAGCTACAGTGCCTAGGCGTTGCAGCCACTAGAATGCAGCACTTAGGTGCTGCCAATTCGTGCCTTTTTGCCCTCTTTAGGGCATCTCTCATATGATTTTCAACATTTCAAAAGCCTCCAAGAGTCAAAAATCTTTTTCAGAGAGGGAGAGAGGAAAAGAGGAAGAGAAGAGAAAAGAAGCCAATAAAGAAGAAGGAAGAAGAGAAGAAAATGAGAGATTTCTTCCAAGTTTTATTTCATTTTCCTCTTTCTCTCATTAAATGTGTTCATGAATATTGTTAAGTTATTATTCATTTTTACCATCATGAACTAATTTTCTTTTCTACGGTTGTGATAGAATCTAATTATGATATTTTGAATATTTGTATCAATTCAATTCTTGATTTAATTTTCAAGTTGAGTTTTCTACATTGTTCTTAATGCATTCAATTACTTGGCCACTAATTGAATGATTTGTTAATCATATTGACTAGGGATGTGATATATGTGTCTAGTTATATGTGTAGAAAATCATAAATTACATGTGAGATAGGAATATACTTGCATGGTTTGTTTAGTCATGTTTGAGATCCATAGAACCTAATCAATTGTTGATTGTTGTAATTCACATAAGAATATAGTGGATTAACAATTGATGACATTTTTTATTTGACCTTGGGAGAGGCTTTACATCATCCTTGACATTGAAAAGGATAAAAGCATCTCTCTCATACAAGGATAATTATTTTTGGTCATCGAGCATACACTTAATAATATACAAATGACATTTGATCCCATGTCGAATTATGCTCAATATGCTTATCTTTGGGGATTACCTACACTTCTGGAGCATACAAAGGCATGGCATGAGAAACACTTATTCTTGGACCCTAGTTGAGCAAAGAAGAAGTCCGGCTGAAAATTATAAATTAAGTGCTTCTTGGGAGGCAACCCAAGTGTTTTACAATTTTTTTTCTTATTTAGTTGTTTAATATTCTTTTTTTTTCTTTTAGTTTGATGAATTTTTGTTTGTTTTCATTCAAGATCTAACTCAAGTTTGGGGGAGGATTTGTAAAATAAGGAGTGATATGTCACCAACTAATGAATGCATATCCATCATTGTTATAGAAGAGGACGATGATAAAGTTAATGTAAACTAATACCATTCAGAAAAGTCTTCTATATCCTATCTTACTTTATTTAACATTGAAGACAATGTTAGTTCAAAGTTTGAGGGGGGATGTATGTACTTCATTTGATTTTGTTTGTTCATAACTTTTGGAAATTGATGAATGTTGTGCTCATGTATGTACTTGACTCTTGTGACAATTTTTACATTTCTTGTAATCATTTGGCATATTGAGCACATAGCCTTGAACATTTGGATTTTCTGCATGCTTAGAAAAAGTTTATGTGAACTCGATACTTTTTTTTGCGATCTCATATAAGTTTAGAACTTGTTTGATTGTCACTTGAGGTAAAATTCTAGGATACATAACATTAAGAAAGTGATTTAGGTCATTTTTTGACTATTTAAGCCTTTCAAGCCATCCTATTTATGATGCATAATTCCTAGTGTCCCCCATTGAGCTTATTGAATCATTTTCTTTATCACCCTACAAATCAACCTCAACCAATGAATTAATTTTTTTTATCTTACATATTACCCCACACTCAACTAATTGCTATTCTAGTAACATCATTTTGAGGATTGAAAGTGGTTAAAAAAAATGGCAAAAGAGGTGGCGATTTGTACAAAACTCTCAAAAAATAAATATATAAAGAAATATGAGAAAAGAGTGCAACACTCATTGTTCATAAAAACAAATAAGTTTTCAGGTGTATCACTTGAAAAGCAAAAAGAATATGTGAATAAAAGAGGGGAGTTTAACGAATAAAGTGGTGTGATAAATCAAAAGAAGAAAGGTTCGTGAAGGTGTGAGATGAAGATGTAGTGTGTTATGAGTAATTTGAGCCACTATATTATCTTTTATCCTACCATTACCTTAGCCACACATTACAAGCTTTCAAAGTCCTAATGATCTTTGATGTTGTGTTAGTTTACATTAATGGAAGGTGACATGAAAAAAAGCCTATGGAATTGTAAAACACATAAATAAGAGATAAATAACTTTCTTGTGAGTTTGTATAAACCAATCCGAGAGGCAAAAAACTAGATGTAAGAGGCTAAACACACACACATTCAAAGGATTTAAAGATGGTGAATTTGACACTTGAGTTGAAATCATGTATTTTGATGATATTTTGAGATTTCTTAAGTTATAAATTTATAATAATTTTTTAGCCCTATTTGGTTAGTTGATTGTGATCATTGCTTGTTATTTACTTGTTTTGTTTCTTTATTTTGCTCAAGGACTAGAAAATATTAAGTTTGGGGTATTTGATGAGTGGATTTTATACCCATTAATTGAATACCATTTGCTTAACTTTTTGTTTAGTTTTTGATATTTTTGTGAGTTTTATTGTCATTTTTAATATTTATTTTGGAGATTTGAAGATGAAGGAAGAATGTCACGTGGATGTACTAAAATCTACATTCATCTTACATTTTGAAATATATATATATATATATATTTCGGCCGCGCACGGTAGCTACAGCGCCTAGAGGCTGTTAGATGGGTTTTTAAGGGCAAATTCATCATTTTGCCCTCTTTAGGGCATCTCCCATCTGATTTTCAACATTTCAAAAGCCTCCAAGAGTCAAAAATCATTTTTAGAGAGGAAGAGAGGGAGAGAAGAGAAAATAAGCCAAGAAAGAAGAGAAGAAGATGAGAGATTTCTTCAAAGAGTTGAGAAGAAGACACAAAGAGAAGAAACTCCTACTTTTAAGTTTTATTTCATTTTCCTCTTGCTCTCATTAATTATGTTCATGGATATTGTTAAGTTATTATTCATTTTTACCATCATGAATTAATTTTCTTTCCTAGGGTTGTGATATAATATAATTATGATGTTTTGAATATTTGTATCAATTCAATTCTTTATTTAATTTTTAAGTTGAGTTTTCTACATTGTTCTTAATGCTCTTAATGCTTTCAATTACTTGGTCACTAATTGAATGATTTGCAAATCATATTGACTAGGGAGGTGATATATGTGTCTAGTTATATGTGTAGAAAATCAAAAATTGCATATGAAATAGAAATATACTTACATGATTTGTGTAGTCATGATTGAGATCCATAGAACCTAATGAATTGTTGATTGTTGTAATTCACATATGAATATAGTATGTTAGCAATTGATGATATTTTCATTAGACCTTGGGAGAGGCTAGTGGATAATTTAGGGATTCTCGACTATCACTTAGGAATTAAATTGAAATTGATGAGATAAATTATTCAATTCAGATTAATAATGGTGAAATCATAACCCTAGATTTTTTAGTTATTAAATTTTATCTTTAATTGCTTTTTATTATTAGTTTAGTTTAGTGAAATTTAGTTTGTAATCATCAACACATTTTTGCATTTATTCAAATCAAATTAGAGTTAACATAATTTTGATACTTAATAATTCAACAATCCTCGTGGGAATGACACTTATTCAACAATTATATACTTACTCTTGTATGCCTTCCACTTTCACTCGTATTGTTTGAAATGCCTTGCTTTGTCTCATTGTTTTTCTTTCTCACCTGCACAATGCACAAACAACCTCAATGGAGTAAAATATAACAAGAAACATTTCAATTTAATAACAAAATGCATATAAAACTTTCTATTAATTTTTTCTATCCCTTCCTAAGCTAATGCCTTGTTCGTCACCATACACATCACATATTAATGTGCTATCCACCTGGATTGTAGCATTATTCAAATCAACACCTTCTTTGCCCTCTATGTTTGGACATGTGGTAGCATTATGTCTTTCCACACCACAAATCCTATATTTAATAGTAGATTGTTGTCTCCCCAACTTCATTGTCTTCTCTTATTTGGTTCTTTTTTTGTGCTTAACCATAAGCTCATCAGGTTCCCTTCTTCTTGCCCTAGATAGCCTACCTACCCCTCTTCTAAAATTTGGAGGTAAAGGTAGAATGAACATTATCTCATCTCGTAATTTCTCACAATTAATTCTTATTATGGTAGGTGCATACACTTTTTTGTATGCGTCAATAGTATAACATTCATTAACATAATCCTCTGGCATTTCATGTTGATTAAAGATTGCACTAATAGCATGCTTACATGGAATGCCACTCAATCCCCACATTATACAAGTACATGACAACTCTTCCAAATCTACACAGTATTGGCTCCTATCAAAACATGAAATTTGGTAATTCTTATCATCAGCTTAATAGGAATGCAATCTTCCACCTTCTCCACATGTTTTTTCTTATTTTTTTTTATTTTGGGACATAGCCTGCCTTCCATTTAGCCTCTGCCCTATCTCTATTTTCTTGAAGCCTTTTTCATTATGTATTCTCTAATCACTCAAGCATAGTGATCATTGGCTTCTCTCTAGCATCTAAAATGGACATGTTGAATGTTTCACAATAATTGTTCAGAAGCATATCACATTTAGGTGCCTCACTGAAATGGGACCTACTCCATTGCATCAGTGGTTTGTCATTCAATCACTCTACAACATTTTCATTTAGCTCCTTTATTTACTGCATTCTAAGTTTGAACTCTCCAATTGTACTGGTATGTGCAACCCTCCACATTGCATTTTTATAGGTCTAATCCCTAAATCTAGTACTCTTAAAGTTGTTGTGAAAATATCTAACACAAAATATGTGGTCAGATCCAGGGAATGCTTCATTAAAGGCCTGAATGAGACCTTTCTATTTGTTAGATATAAAAATGTATTCATACTCTCTGACTATTCCCAAATCATGCTTTAAGACAGTTAGGAACCATTCCCAAGTCTCCCTAGACTCTTTACTTACAATTAAATATGCAATGGTGTACAAGTTATTATTTAGATCCACACCTACATTTGTTATCAAAATCCCCCATGGGGTCCTTTCAGATGATACCCATCCACCCCAATAATAGGCCTACAACCTGCTAAAAATTTTAATGAATAGAAGTAAGCATAAAAACTATTGAACCTTTAGTCCCATTTTCATCCTCCTCAGTTCCCAAAATAACAGTGGACCCAAGGTTGGTCCTTATAAGTTCTTCAGCATAATCCCATAATTTAGTGTAAAAGATGCACTTTATCAATTTTAAGGTCTTTCTTTTTGCTCTATATGCTTGATCTTTTAACATATGGCATCTAAGTTCATTAATCACATCTACCCTGAATCCTTTGACATTTTTTTAGGATTTGATTTAAACTTTTGCATGTATCTCTCACTTAACCAAGTTGTTTTCATATTTTTCACATTAAATATTTATGGACATGAATGATAAGGGTTGTACTCCCTAATTTGGAAAGTACACTTATCCTTCATCTTAATGAGATGTATCTTCCACTCACATTCCTCCCTTCCAAATTTAACATACACTCTCACCTTGTTATTCATTGTGAATTTTAAAGTTTTTTCAGTTTTAATTGTATCTGATTGAGCTGTTTTCCTAAATTTTGCATTTAACTAAAAATTATACCCATATCAAAAATAGGATCATAAATCAAGGTTAGATTGAAAACAAGGTAATTAAGACCTTATTCGTCTTTATCGGATACCTTATGTTCATCTAAATCTATGTCATTATGCACCACATCATCCTCACCAAACTCACTTTAATCATTTCCTAAGTTTTCATTCTCAGTAGGAATTTCGTCCACATTTTGTTCGAATAACTCATCATCATCAACACTCTCATATTCTATGTCATAGCCACTATCATAAAAATCATGTTAATCATCTCCTAAACCTGCACCATTCTCATCATTTTTCTGACCTAGACATCCCTTATCTACTTTCCTTTCATCATCCTCAATAGCATCTTCCTCAGCCACACCAGCCCCTACATTTAGCTCCCCACTACATTCTTTACCTACTACCCCTGCCTCTGCATTTTCCTCACACACATCACCCTCTCATGAAATAGCATTGTCATCCTCATCCTCACATCTTTACCCTATCCCAAAACAACATTATCATTTAAACTGGCAATACCCTCCCTAGATGAATTTTGTTAACCAGGCTGTAAATTGATTTCAACCTCTACATATACATGTAAATCCCTAAGTGGAACATGTTTAATACACTATTCCTTAATATCATCATCACTATATAACAATTTAAATCCATTATTAATTAGTAATAGTACCTCCTGACCTATTTCTTCATCACTAAACAATTTTAGATTTAATCAATTAATAGCTTCTACATTATCAAAGAAAATCACATTCCCACCAATGTAATGTGTAATAAGGTTTGAAACTCACCCCTATAATGCACAACCACTGTCAAAGGTGAACTGGTTCGACTTGTGGAAAACAGAAAAGAAAAAAAATAAAAAACAAAATAAAAAAGACAAAAGATTAAAAAAAATATATCATTAAAAAATAAACATGTCAACGCCACATGTCTACAAATAACAAACAAATAAATATCAAAGATATAAATGGAGGAACCATTCCACACTTTAAAAACACAGCGAAGGACTACACCCATTAAAAATGGGGTTTTTGCGTACTAATCAAGGCTGATATCATAGAAAAATAGGGGACACTCATATTGTTAATATATTTTTATTATTAAACTAAACTAAACATAATATTTAAACAAAAAATGGATGGTCACACTTACTATATAGAGGAGAAGGCAGCTTCAAGTTCCTTTGGCTCTATACATAAACCATTTCTCACCCTTCCCTTATGTTGATATACAAATATTTTTGGGTTTTTACTTAAAATTTTGGTTTGGGGCTTAGGGATTTTTGTGGAGTGGAAAGGGGTTGTTGTTTTTGTTCAAGGGTTTTTTCTTTCATCACATCATAGACCTGTTTTGTCCATCTATGTGGCTTTTTTACATGAAAGTAACCCAGTCAGCCCCTTCTTAATTCCTCTCTCTCCTCATCAGTTGATATGGCCAACAAATTGAAAAAAAAATCTCAATTTGAAGGAATCACGTGATCAGTGCATGATAATTTCTAGGAAAAATTAAAATTCTAACCAAACTTGTCCTCAATATGCTAATGTTTAAGAGTTATTAACTCTCTTAAATTTCCAGTCGAAATAATAAAAGGATAAAAAATGCCACCCCTATAGTTACAGGACCAATTTTGTAATTAAGCCTAGCCAACTCCACCGGTCACCATTCATTTGTTGTCGTGCTTAGTAGTTTGATAGTTAATCCTCACTTGCGCTCTACAAGAGCCCTTAAGAATATATTTGATAATATTAATTGCCCTATTACTCAAAAATATGTTAATATTAATCACCTTATTGCTCAAAAATCTGTTCTCATTAGAAAACCTGTGGTGGTTTTCAATTTAAAAGATTGGCTACATCTTGCAAGTTCTTTTAAGTTTGCTCTAATAAAAAATTTACACATAGCTGTCCTAACTTCAGTATATTAAAGAAAAAGTTCTTGAGATCAGGACTCTCTAGGGCTTTTGACATTGGTACTATCAATTTCAAATACATAGTTATAAAGCTCTCTAATGAGAAAGACTATAAGAATTTAGATTCATAAAGTTTGGTTTTCAGATGGATTAACCATGAAGGTTTTTAAATGGTCCTTGGATTTTAACACCAAGATTGAGTCTTTAATTGTTCCTATACAATTAGGTTTTCCTAAAATACCTCTTCACTTATTTCATAAGCAACCATTATATGATATTGCATTCATTATTAGTACACCATTCAAAGTTGATGAAGCCACATCTGTGTTGAAGTTAATCTTTTGGAGAAAAATATCAATAAAATTGTTTTAGTATGTGGACATATAGTTATCCATCAAAAAGTCATTTACAAAAAATGTCTAAGCTATTGTACCACTTGTAAACATCTTGGACATAATGATTCGGCTTATTATGTTAATGGAAATCCCAAGCTAAAAAACCTTTCCATTTAGTTTGATTATTGAATTCCTCAAATCATGGGCAACCGTATGGTGATCCGATTGTGCAAGAGTTAAAGGAAATAAATGTTAGACTTTCCAATCTTAGTGATATTCTTGCAGATTTTGATTAGGCATTAAATGGTGTAATGGGTGGTAAATCAAAAATTGGTTTGGCAGCTGTAAGATATCGATGTGGTCAAGATTGACAGTACCCTGCCAAGATATTATCCACTTTGCCTCAGGCCTGAGTCACTTTATCTCAGGGAAGCTCATGGTTTTTAAGGCCTCTTGACAACGTAGGTGAACCCCAAGCTTATATACATACCATCTCATCATTCCATAACGATGTGGGATAACCAACCTCCACCACAACATAAAAATAATGCAGTATCACTTATTTTCTTTCACTCCAAGTTGGATAACGATCAAGAGTTGGGTTGCTACCTACAACACAATGAGTTGTGAGGGGTGCCAGATTGTCCCGACGAAAATCCTCTGACGCTCAAGTCAGAACCAGAGAGAATTTGAAAAAGTATACTTAAAAGTGTTTAGTAATAAAATAAATTGCATACCTTTCACCAAATGAAAAAATATGTATTTCTAGTATTTCTTATTGGGTTCAAACCCATCAGGCCCTTAGTCATTCAAAATTGGGATTTTTTTATTGGGCCTGAGTCATGCTCCATTATAAGCCCCCCACGCTCAAGTAATATTTGGTGTTAAAAATTGATTGAGAGTAAGTTGCATCGAATTAGGTTTGACTAACTATTGTAAAATTGAGCTTTAATATAAAGATCAGAAAGTTAGAGTGCATCTGTCACGTTTGGACCCCCCAACTTTGAAGACCTAATTGCAATTCTCTCTCTGTAAGGCTTGTCTTCAAATGGGTATCTAAGGTAAGTAGTAGGTTAATTAATCTTTTGTATTATTTTTTTTCTTTGGCTGACCGTCAAATTAGGGGTTGTCTTTGCTTCTATCGAACACTCTCTCCCAACCATGAACCTATATTCTAAAAATCAATAAATTTCTTCACCAAATATTGATAAAGAGGCTGTGCACAAAGAGGGGGAGGTTTCTCCCCTGAACTTCACTAGCATCGCAAACCACGATAGTGGCTGGCAACCTCGCTTATCGTCTAGTATCACTGTTCAAGCTGGAATCTTGAGCATCTCGTCTTTTCTGCCGAATTGTTCTTTCTCGCCAGCCTAGTAAGGGACTTGAATTGGGCATCAATCCCACTATTCGACGCTGTTGTTCAAGCTCATATATTTCCACCAAACTGCTCTTCTCTGGCAGCCCGAGCAGTGGAATCGAATTGGGCATCACTCTCATTCTTAAGCGTTGCTGATTGAGCTCTTTTGCTTCCAACAAAAGACCCATCTCCAGCAGCTTGAGTAGGGACTCAAGTTGCACGTCATCGTCGTTCTCGGGTGCTGCTGCTCGAGCTGGAAGCTCAAGCAACCTGTTATTCTCATTGGAGTCTTCAGCTATAGCTCGAGTAGGGGGCTCAAGCTGCCTATCCTTATCTCTACAGTTCGGGTATCTAGTCCTGCTTGCCCATCTTTGGCATATCTCAGTTAAGGTTGTTCTGGTGCAGCCGTGTCATTGAGCATTATCATGTCAACAAATTAATTTTCTTTCTTAGCTCCTCCAATTTCTCATAATAAATTTTCTTTAGGTGGTGGTTCGATTGATCTTTTGTATATTGAGAGGTATTCTCCCAAGAGAATTGAAGCTATTCTTGGTCTCTCGAAGTGTGATAACGAGTCTTGGAAGGCTGAAGAGTCGAGTGAACCTAGCAAGAGTTCGTGTAGTCTAAGTAAGGGTAGTAGTCCATCAGGATTTTTTGAACCTAATAATGGGGAAGGGGATTCTTCTTGGAATATTTTTAGTTTCTTTTCCACAAGTCAATCTCATTCAATTCCTTCTTGTAGAATGGATGTCGAGAACTGTGATACTGTATTGAGTTCTGATGATCTTAGGTTAGTGCGTAAGAAGCTTTCTTTGCCTACATGTCATTGGTTTGTTCTTTCTCTTACATGTCAATGAATTATGACTCCTCCCCAAGGTTATTTTATGGCTTACATAGCTTATTTCACTCGTGGCCTTTCTATTCCTCCCAAGCCTCTACTTGTCGAGGTGCTCCGCAGTGTTGGGCTTTGTCTGAGTCAAGTCACTCCTAATACTTTAATGTACTTCAAGGGTTTTTGTCATCGCTTGGGTGAGCTTGGACTTCCTATTTCATTAGATAGCTTCCATACTTTATTTGGAATTCGCAAGGTACCCCATGAGTCTTACTTCTATTTCTATCCTCGAGGTGGATGTAAGTTTTTAGGAGGATGCACTTCTTCTCGGGGTCATTGGAAGGAGAGGTTCTTTTATATTCGAGATAGTGATTGGGGTTTCCCATCAGTTTGGAGTAGTTTAACTTCAAAGATTTCTCTTGGTGAGGTGCACCATAATCTTCAACTCTAATCTACTGCAGCTGGGTTATTTGAGACATTATTTGATGTTGGATGTTTATTCCTCGTTGGTATAAGTTTAACTTGTCTTTATGTGCATTGATATTTAATTAGTCTTATTATCTCGTATTGCTTATGTTTGATTCACTTACTAAGTTCTTTTTCTTTTTTTTTCAGGCAAAAGGTTTGATCTCGTCAGTCTGCAATCCCGCAAATTTACTGAATCAACATCGGCTCCTCTTCCTCCTAGTAGAAGAAACACCTAGAGTGGTAGACTTGATTCGAGCTAAAGTAGGAGAGGTGGTAATAGAGGGAGACCTCCCTCTCCTCCCCCTCATAGGGATGTCAAGCGTAGGTCGTCATCTCATGATATACGTTCAAATGACAGAAGTTGGCCTTATGACTCATAGGTAGAGAGGAGTAACAAGAGGCCTCAAGAGAGTGCTCGAGATTGAGATTGCATTATGCGATGTCTCGAAGCTGGGAAAGGACTCTTTACCTATGGTATCAATAGGGCAAATGGTGTGGAGTCTCTATAGGATGAACATGACTTTTCTCTAGGGTGGAGGAAAACACACCCTATTGTAAGTCAGTATGATATTGAGAAGTTTAGCGTGCATTTGGATACCGCCATTGATAAAGCTCTTGCTGCTGAGTTTGCTCATGTAAGTATTATATATATATATATATTATCAATACTTGCTTTTGCCGAGAGGTATATTTTATTGTATGTCACTTATTTTTATTGTTGCTGCAGTGTATCACGTTTGCCACTGTATCGGGCATATGGAGAGTAGGTTATAAGGAATCATTGGAGGGCTTTGAAGGGATAAAGCAGTGGAGTTCGGCTGAGATCATCTCGTTGAAGAGTCATTTGAAGAGTAAGGAAGAGGAACTGAAAAAATTAGGCGACGATCATAAACTGTTGAAGGAGAAGTATAAGCCGGAGATATCTTAGGGGGAGAAATCTTTTTTAGTTATGTCACTTTATAATACCATGTTTCTTTAATGTCTTACAATGATTGTCTTGTTTTCATGGGACGTCATTTAATTAAAAATAGCTAGGCATGACTAGCCTCTTTGAACATCAGTCCTTTGGAATGAGATGGGATCTTCAGACCTCTAGGTGAGTCGATCTATGGGATTCTAAGGTCAAGCTGGCTAGGCTCATGTATGACCTCATGGGAATCTCATCGTACTTTCAGGGTCATAAGATTTTATTTAAAAAGCAACAAATAACATGAGATACTTGCTTAAACTTCAACAACTTTATTATAAAGAGATTAGAGTTGTACCTTTACATAAGTCATCGAAGATAATTAAAGAAAAAAATTGAACATAAGTTCAATAAATAAGTTATCTCATAATCACTGGTAGTACTTCTTAAGGTTTGCTATATTCCAAGTCCTTGGCATGTCCTTCCCATCTAGATGTTATAGTCGATATGCTCTGGTATTCACTACTTCCATGACCTTGTAGGGGCCTTCCCACTTAGCATCTAGCTTTCTAAGTTGGTGAGTGATCTCCGCTCTCCTTATCACCAAGTCTCCCACTTGGAATGCTCTTGGACGCACTCTGTGATTATAAGCCCTCGCTATCCTTGCTTGATACATTTCTGCATGTGTTTACACTTTTTCTCTGAGTTCGTTAATGAAATCAAGATTCACTCTAAGTGCACTATCGTTAAGCTCTGGGGTATAGTGCTCTATTCTCCAAGAAGTTTCATCTATCTCTGTTAGAGCTACAACTTCTGTTCCATACATCAAGCTGAATGGCGACTCACCTATCGGAGTGCGGGGAGTAGTTTGGTAAGCCCAAAGTACACTATGAAGCTCATCTACCCAAGCTCCTTTGGCGACACCAAGCCTTATCTTGATATGTTGTAGTATGGTCCGATTTATTACTTTGGTCTATCCATTAGCTTGAGGGTTCCCAACATAAGTGAAGAACTATTTAATGGAATAGTTGATGTACCATTTTCGAATCTTAGTTCCTTGAAATTGAGTGTCGTTATATGAAATAAGAACTCGTGGAATACCAAAATGGCATATGATATTTTTCCAAAGGAACTTGATGACGTCCTTCTCCACGATCTTCGCTAAGGGTTCTACTTCCACCCACTTGGTGAAGTAATCCACAGCTACTATCAAAAAAATTCTTTGGCCAGATGTTAGAGAAAATGGTCCAACTAGATCTATGCCCCACTTGGCGAATGGACATGGGCTCTCTAAAGTTTGAAGAAGCACAACTGGTTGATGTTTTATGTTAGCATGTTCCTGGCAAGAATGACAACGTCGAACTAACTCCATGGAATCAATAAGCATTGTTGGCCAGAAATATCCCTGCCTCAACACCTTTGCAGCTAAGGTTATGTCGCCTAGGTAGTTGCAACATATTCCTTCATGGATTTCTCTAAGTACATAGTTCGCCTTGTTGGGGGTGAGACACTTCAAATAAGGTTGGGAATATCCCCTTTTGTAGAGTTCTCCATTAATAATAAAAGATTGAGATGCTCGTATCCTCAGTTTGCGCATATCCTTTGAACTTATTGGTTGTTCTCCACTTGTCAAATACTTGACCACTTCATCTTTCTAACTTTTTTCTTCTTCTTCAATGCATAAAACACGTAACCCTTCTCCATCAATTTATAGCCCACTAGAGGCGAGGAAGATGACTTTCTAACTTTTGATGCTTGCCATAGAACTTGCGAGTTTAGCTAATTGGTCCGCATTAGAATTCTCGCCCCTAGGTATTTACTTTATTTGACATTTCTCGAACCTTGTGATCAAATCTTTTGCCAAATTCAAATACTTAATCGTTTTCTCTTCTTTAGCTTTATATGAGCCTCCTACTTGATTGACAACCAACTGCGAGTATCCCTCTCAAGGTGTAGAAGCAAAGGCCGAATAGTTGTAGGTGATAAGGATAGACAGCTCGAGCCCCCTGCCCGAGCTGTAGTTGAAGACTCCAACAAGAAGAACAGGCTACTCGAGCAGCAATGCCCGAGAATAATGATGACGCACAGCTTGAGTTTTCTACTTAAGCTGCCAAAGATGGTCTTCTGTTGGAAGTAAGAGAACTCGAGCACCAGCGCTCGAGAACGAGAGTGATGCCTAGTTCGATTCCACTGCTCGGGCTACTAGAGAAGAGCAGTCTAGTAGAAACATGCGAGCTCGAACAACAGCACCGGATAGTGGGATTGATGCCCAATTCGAGTCCCCTACTCTGGCTGGCGAGAAAGAATGATTCAGTAGAAGAGACGAGTTGCTCGAGATTCTAACTCGAGTGGCGATGCCAAATGATAAGTGAGATTGCCAGCCACTACCGGGGCTTGTGACGCTAGCGAAGTTCAGGGGTGAAACCTCTCCCTTTTCGTGCACAGCCTCTTCATCAACATTCGATGAGGAAATTTATTGATTTTTAGAATATGGGTTCATGGTTGGGAGGAGGTGTTCGATAGAAGCAAAGAAAACCCCTAATTTGATGGTTAGCCAAAGAAAAAAAATAATACAAAAGA
Source organism: Paulownia fortunei (assembly GCA_019321725.1). NCBI lineage: Eukaryota > Viridiplantae > Streptophyta > Magnoliopsida > Lamiales > Paulowniaceae > Paulownia > Paulownia fortunei. Next base: position 17,314,551 of record CM033106.1, read on the forward strand.
TTAATTAACCTACTACTTACCTTGGGTGCCTATTTGAAGACAAGCTTGCAATTAGGCCTTCAAAGTTGGGGGCTCCAAACTTGACAGATGCACTCTAACTTTCAGATCTTTATATTAAAGCTCAATTTTACAATGGTTAGTCAAACCTAATTTGATGCAACTTACTCTCAATCAATTTCGACACCGAATATCATTTGATAGTGGGGGGCTTATGATGGAGTATAACTCAGGGCTAATAAAAGAAGGCCCAATTTCAAATGACACAGGGCCTGATAGGTTTGAACCCAATAAGAAATACTAGAAATACATATTTTTCCATTTGGTGAAAGGTACACAATTTATTTTATTACTAAACACTTTCAAGTATACTTTTTTTGATTCTCTGTGGTTCTGACTTAAGTATCAGAGGGTTTTTCCCAGGACAACCTAGCACCCCTAATGACTCATTGTGTTGTAAGCAGCAACCTAACTCTCGATCGTTATCCAACTTGGAGTGAAAGAAAAGAAGTGATACTGCCGTTTGTGGGAAACCATACTGGTACCCCTTGAACACACCATGGCTCTCCATTCCAAGGGGTATGTTGTGGTGGGGAATTGGTTATCCCACATCCGTGTGGAATGGTGAGATGGTGTGTATATAAGCTTGGGGTTCACTTGTAATACCCAATCCTCACACCACTCATTTGATCAATGTGATTCATGCATTACATGCTACTTATATGCTAATTTGTATTAACATTTGCATGGCATCTTATGTAGCATTCTTAATCGTTAGACCTCTGCTATCACATGATATTAGTAGTTGAGATCTTATAACCTAATTAAGAAATTCTATATTTGAATAAGAAAAAGAATAGATTGGTCGATATACTGGATATTCATAGGTTATATGTTATAATTTTGAAAGTGTTAAAGGTGTTACTAGTAAGTTTATATGATTTGATTTAATTAGATCGAGTTGTTTTAAAAGTATACATCTATAGATTAACATACTTGGGATATTGGATATGATTTAATATGAATTAAGTGTCATAATGCAAGGTCCATATGTGCATATGATTTTAGAAATGCAAACTAGATAATCATTTAAGAATCGGATGTCAATCAGTTTGGAGATCGAATGAACGGACATAGGAATTACCTATAAAAATGAATGGTGACTAAGATAGGTTGCAACCACATAAAAATAGGTGAGACACACAAGATTAGAGCTACAAGATAAGGGAGAAAATCAGATTTTACCACTACATGCCACCTCAAGCTTATACCACCTCATGCTTAAACTTTTCAAGCTTGCACCTCAACATATTCTTCACTCTTAAGCTAACAGCCACCACTTGAACCTTCTTCTGCACCATTTTAGCTTCCAAATACATAGAAAAAATCTCTCTAAATAGGTCCTAAGTGATTCCAATCGAAAAAAGAGGCAAAACAAGCAAATAAGAGGAGAAATAAACAAGTTCAAGTAGAAAACTGTTGCAAGGTGAGCTTAACCTACGGGTTTGGCATGACATTCAGATTTATTTTGAGGTTTATTGGTTTATTAAGCTTTGAATATTATTTATAAATATGTTGGGATGTTATTATATAGTCGTTGGTGCACAAAGAAAGAGTTTTTGGTTGCAAATACTTGATAGAAAATACTTATGCTAGAAACTGTCACCTTCCTATATTCTTGTATTTTAGGCTTCAAAAGTGTATGATATGTTGTACATGTTCATGTATGAGTTAAGAGTATTGGAATAAATTTTTATCGGTTAGAAATTACAATATGACATGATAATTAAAGAGATGCTCAGAACTGTCTCTATTAAATTTCAAATTCTATCATATGTGAAGAGGACTAGTTTTATAGTATTAAATCCATTATTTTTGGCAAAAATATACATGGTTGTCTCTTTGTATATGTTATTTAAGTGTGGTGAAAATTTGGGAGTGATTAAATATACATAAGGGTGCCAAAACCATTAATGTCCTGAAGTGCATAAAACTGTCACGGTAGGAAAAATCTGTTTTAGTATGCTGTGAAGGGAGCTGAACTTGGGAAGCTATATCCATGAGTTTTGGCCATTCTATAGCATGGTTACATTTTTTTTGGTGTTTATCTAAGTGTGATAAAAATTGGAGAGTGAATAAATATGTCTAAAGGTGTTAAAATCATCATGCAAATTAATGTGACAGCAAAAAAATGTGAAGTTGTTAATCTGTCTCATTTGGTTCATTAACATGTTCCAGCATAGATGTGGTGTATTTGATCCCTAATATTTAGAAAAATATTGTAAGATTTATAATACATCAATTAAGTGAGGTTAGTATACATTTAAGATATGGAACAAAGGTACGTAGAAGGTTGTATTTGGTTATAGTTTTTAAGTGGTAAGGTTGTTTAATTAAATTGAGATTCAAGATCTCTATACTACATTATGTATAATGAACTTGTTAATTGAGGATGGTGATTAATATCTTGTATTTTTACATATTGTTTCACATCTAGGGTTGGAGAGTAATACTTAAGAAACCTAGAAGTAACACACAACTGATCAAAGGTAAGTAAAGATTTATTTCCAACTATAATGTATAGACATAGTAAATGTGTGATTTATATGTAATACCATAGATCATATGTGCATAGCAAAGGGCACACATTACTGTCATTCATGTTCATTGAGCATACATACATGGGCATTGGCACGTGCATGCATCATATATGAGCATTGTGATAAATCTTGCATTGCACGACATGATTCTGAGAAAGGAAAATATTTTGCTCACCACTACTAGTGCACCGAAACATGCATGGATTTGCATAAATTTGCATGCGTACGAGTATGCATGGATTTGCATGCTTATATAATTATTGGCCATTAGATTATGGCGATATGCAGAGCTCTTTTTCGGTGCATGGGATAGTAGAATTAGTCAGGGGCCTAAGAAAGAAATGATTTTGAAAGAAATATTTTAATGCATGGAATTGCATTATAGGCATAGCATTTTGAGATGCATGAATTAATATTGTGGATTATTCTTTGACATGCATAATCTTTACTTGCTGAGTGTTAGCTCATATAATTTATGCATTGTAGGTGAGTCTGGTGATATTTGATACCATGGATTTACTGGGCAAGCCATTGGGGTTCCTACAGGTTCTGAGGATTAGTGTACATGGATGACGACCTGTTGGGTTGTGTTGTAGGCATATTCTAATTTTTACATTCATTATTATTATGTATATTGTTGACTATATATAAACAATGATTTTTCTATATATAGGATTATATGTGAGAAAACACTTTACTGTTTCTCAAAGTGCTACATTTGACAAAAGTAAATGTATATATATATATACACATATATGCACACACATGTGCTACCTTGTCAAAATTATTATTATTTCAATATCTATATTCAGTGTTGGGGGGGTGTTACATCACCCTACCTTGTCAAGAGGCCTTAAAAACTGTGAGCTTCCCCGAGCCAAAGTAGACTCGGGCCTGAGGCAAAGCGAACAATATCTTAGTAGGGCACTGTCGATCTTGACCACATCACTTTAGATTTTCAGGAAGATGATCCTGAATCTTCTCACCATGGTTCAGAGGAAGGAAATTGTTTATCTTTTGATGATGACCCTCTCGATCATGCTGGAGATGAATTCATTCCTGTGACACAAAACGTAAGAAAAAAAAATGTCCAGGTTGCTCTCAAACCAAGAAGGGTCATTCGATCCACTTTTAACTCCTCTCTATAATTTTAAATGAACATCTTGGTTTGGAATGTTCGTGGTATAGGTAACAATTCTCCGAAAGAATTTTATGGAAGATGGTTAAATAAAAAAAGCCTCGTTTATTAGTGTTATTGGAGCCTAAAATTCAGCTTTCCGCTTTAGTCATGGCATCCAAATTTGGCTTTGGTTCAGTTATTTCTAATTGTTCTAATATAATTTGGTGTTTGAGGGTATGGTAGTTCATGTAGATTCCAACATGGAACAACTTCTTGATATTTGAGTGCATGCACCCGAAATTCCAATTCTAATATTTTTTTTTCTTTTATTTATGCTAAATGCACTTGCTTGGAACGCTTACCGCTTTGGGGTGTTGGAATAAACCGAATTTGGACCATCACTTTTCTGTTAATTCATCTATTAAATTTAGTAGTCTCATGGAATTCTAAAGTTTGAATGAGTAGTTTGAAGAGTCATTGTTTGACTAAGTTATTCAAAGAGTCATCTTGTTTTTTGGTGTGTCACTTTAACGTTTGTTAATTTCTATGTCAATTGGTATGTATAAATAGGACCGCACGTTGGTGTATTTTGTAAGGCAATCAAGTAAATAAAAATCAGAGATTATATCTCTCCATATTATCCAAACTATTTTGCCTTCAGATTGGTATCTTGAGCCTCACAAATATGTCTAATATTCTTGTTTCTCTTGTGCCTCTTTTGAATGGAGAAAAACTTGATTATTGGAGTAATCTAATTAAGTTATGTCTTGAATATCAAGACTTATGGCGTTGAAGAAGGAGTAAATCCACCGGAGGATGACACTCAATTGACTGAAGCACAATAAACCCTCTTAAAAAGAAAGAAACAAAAAGATAGAAAAACACTTTTCCAAATTTACCAAGCACTTGAAATTTCAGTTTATGAGAGGATATCCAAGGCAAATAGTTCTCAAGAGGCTAGGAAAACTCTTGAGACAATTTATCTTGGCCAAGATCAAGTAAAGATAGAATTTGAGAAATTGGAGATAGGAGACAATGAAAAAATCTTGGAATATTTTGCAAGAGTCACTTCTATTATAAATCAAATGGCATCAAATGGAGAAGTTATGGGGACGCAAATGGTTGTAAAACATTTTTCATGAAGCCTACCAAAGAAAGTTGATCATGTGGTGGTGGCTACTGAAGAATCACAAGATCTTTCAACAATGTCTTTCGAGAGCTTACAAGGATAACTGGAAGCTCATGAAGCTAGAATTCTTCCAAAAAGTCCTCAAATTACTTCTTCTCATGATCAAACTTTAAAATCTCAATTTCATTAATGGGAGGCCATGGTTCCCATCAGGACGAGGAAGAGGTGGAAGACATTCTTACGATCAACATTCACAAGCCAAAAGGAAACAAAGAGTTAAAAGTGAAAGGGGAGAAATAATTCTTTCATATTTCTCAAAGAGGAAGAGGACGTAGTACTTTCAAAGGCAAAAAAGTCTATATTGAATGTTGTCGTTATCATAAACCTGGGCATAGAAAAAGTGATTGTTGAAAAAAATATCCAAAAAAAAGATGTGAAGCCGGTTTGGTACATGAAAATAAAGTTGAAAATTCTAAAACTTTATTGTTTGCTATAGATGGAAATGTTGGTAATATCTAGTATTTGGATAGTGGAGCAAGCAAACATATGACTGGAAACAAAACATTATTTTCATCACTTGTAGAAGCTAACCATAGGCAGCTGACAATTGGAGATGCTAAGTCTAACAAAATTCAAAGTGTCGGAGAAATTGCTTTCAAAACAAAAACCAAGAAGATTGTGAAGATGTCTAAGGTATATTATGTACCTAGATTGCAAAGTAATTTGCTAGTGTTGGCTACCTATTGAAGAAAGGTTTTGATATTCACTTTTTTTATAATTCTTGCACCATGAAAAAGAAAAACTAGTTTGTTGCAAATATTGATTTGAGCTTAAATAACTTGTTTCCTCTAAAACTTGATACTTTAAATGCCACTTGTTATCTTACGTACTATAAGAAAATATGAAAATAGCGACGAAATCTTAGCGATAGATTTCAAATTTCATCATGAAGTTAAATATTAACAATGAAAAATTTAGATATTGTCGAAAACAGTAACAAAAAAATTAATTAGTTTTTTCTTATCTAAACTTAGCGATGAAATAGAATATTTCATAGCTAAAATTTAGCGACGACAATTTATTTTGCCACTAAAACTGATGTTACAGACAGTAACTTTTAACTTCTTTGCTAAAATTTAAAAGAAAAAAATTATATTAATTTTAACGGCGAAATTTTACCTTTCATTGCTAACAATAATTTTTTCTTGTAGCTTAGCAACGATGTTTCTAAATTCGTCGCTAAGATTAAACTTAGCGATGATGTTTCATTGTTTCGTCACTAAGTATAACCTTTAGCGACGACTTGATTTAGTCGTCGCTAAAATAAAATTAATTATATATATATATATTTTAATTTTAACAACGATGTGCAAATATTTCATCGCTAAGATGATACTTAGCGATGAAAATATAATTTTGCCGCTAAGTTTAGCGGCGAAATATTGTATTCATCATTAAGTTTGGTGTTTTATTACCCGATATCCATTTTCTCCTTCCCTCATTTTCAGAAACAATTAGCAGCAAAAAACCCCTAGCCCCTAAATCGTTATTCCTCAGATCCACTATTGTCATTTTTGTCCAGCCGTCTGTTCCTCAACCCACCCCCTCTTCATCTCTATCCACAGCCATCTCCCCCTCCCCCACCGCGCAATCTCCGACGATGACAAACTTGCTTCGCCGTTCCCTCCATCTCCCACAAAACCCGAGCTTTCATTGGACCCGCCGCCGCCGACAACCAGGACCCTGGTTTTCTCGAGCTGCGAGGACTGCTGGTCCAAGAAAACAACTCGGATACTGAACGATGCCTGGGGGGCCCACTACCTTGAGCTCAAATTGCATCGACACCACCAAGAAGAAGTACAAGATTCAGAAGTCCAAGGTCATTCAATCCAACGGCTGTTACGTCTCCATGTGGCCCCACTTCAAAATCCTCGACTCCCCCATCGGCCATGAGTCATCTGTTGAGACTCCCATGGTCGGTGCCAGTGGTTTTGAGGTCGCAGTCTGGACTCGGCAGCCTTATCGAGAGAAATTTCTCAGTAATGGCAGCAGCAGCAGCAACAATGGAGGCTGAAGAGGATGATGAAGATGGTGATAATGAGGAGGATTCTGGAGCATGGGGTGGACGGCGGCCGGCGTTGGGAAGGAAAAGGAAGGGGTCGGGGAAGAGGAGGGGACAATGGTGGGAGAAGAGTATAGGATGTTGGCCGAGGCAATAGCGAGGTTAGGAAAAATATATGAGAAAGTAGAGGAGGCAAAGCAGCGACAGATGGTGGAGTTGGAGAAACAAAGAATGCAGTTTGCCAAGGATTTGGAGATTTAGAGAATGAAGGTCTTCATGGAATCACAAGTCCGGCCGGAGAAGCTAAAGCATGCAAAGCGCAATTCGGAAACTAGTAAGTCTTAAACAAGATCTCTTTGGCTTTTAGGTTCATGTTTCTTTTTCTTGTGGTAAACTGCAATTTATGCTTGATTAAGTGATTGTGTGATATGTATATGATATTGTTGAAAAGAATTGGCTTTTTCCTAATCCTTTTATGGTTGCTAATATAATGGCACTGGCATTTACCTTGTTGGTCTAGTGGTGCTAAATTTTAGAATAATGTCTTACTCCACAAGTATGAAGATGAGATTTTTAGGTCGACGAAGTATTTGATATTCACCCCATCCCATTGTTGAGACTTGCATTGGTTAAATGTATTGTGGTACACTTTTGAAGGCACATTCTTTTGACTTTTTTATGGGAGTGGACAAAATGGTGCCTACTTGTGAAATAATAGTTGTTTTATTTATACAAAGCTTTAGATGTGTAATAAGAAGCTGAGATGGTTTTATGAATGTTGTTAAAATCCAATTATTATCTCATTTTTTGTTGTTAAATGTATTTTTTGTTGGGTGATGTATGAATGAAATAATATTTGTGGTTGGTGGTGACTTCCTCAGTTATTGATTTTTCTTTTTAGAAATATTTGAACATTTTATCATGGATAGCTGTTTTTTTGGTGTTAGAATGCCTTTCTAGGGACATTTTCCTGTTTTTCATTAACTGCTCCATTCTTATTTCTGGTTAATATCATATCTTATTTTGGGCATGCACTTAGTTGCAGCATCTGCTAATTTACCTTATCACTAGAACATATTCGTTGCATGTCTGCTTATCATATGATTGCTGAAAAATCATATATCACTAAGTTAGTTTAGCATCATCTTTGATGCATAGACAATAAAAAAGGCAGATAAGATGTGATGTTTTCAATAATAGCATTCTAATACTTCTCGTGTTACTTTGAGTTGTTTCGCAACCATCCTCCTCACCTCCACCCCGGCCTCCACCGCCTCAGACTTAGTTTAGTGTAAATGTTTCAATTTTGTATAGTTATTCATACCTTTTTTTATGAATTAATTGTTATATCAATGTTATTCATATTAGTCGTTGTTGTTGTTTTGATATATACGATTATATTTAATATATAGTATTGATTTCTTTCTAATTATATTTTTGATTTGTTATTCTGCAATCATGGCTGAAACAACATCTGAAAATTCTCATTTTGATAGCCGTCAACTTCAATCAAATTATTAGGTGTATTAGACTTTTGTCTAATTTATATATGATGATATTTTACTTTTAATGTTGACTTTTATAATGGTTTATTTAATTATTCATTTGTATGATTTGTATATATGATGGTTTGTTTAATATACAATAAGTTTTCTAATGAAATGTCTTTTACTTAATGATATTTAGATTATTGGAATGATAAATGTATTGTGAATGGTTGTTTGATATATTGTGGGGAGTTGTTGAATATTTGTAAATGGTTGTGACAAACAAGTTGTAGATTTGTTATTAAAATAGGGTATAATGTCGATTCATCGCTAAGTTTTTTTTAAAAATATTTTACTAAATTAGCGATGAAGATTAACAAGTCATCACTAAGATATTTTCTATTTTTTAAATATTTTATTTAATTAGCGACGAACAATGACCCTCGCTAAGATTTTTTTATTTGTTTAATATTAAATTCAGTTAGCGATGAAACAGAGTAGGTTTCTTCGCTAAAGCTAAAATTATCTTATTAATATTTATTTTCTTAAAATATTTTAGCGACGAAATCCCTTATGGTTTGCATCGCTAAGTTATTCTTTAGCGACGAAAGTTTCCGTTGCTAAAAATGCTTGCTGTGACTTTAGCAACAGTACTTTTTCATTGCTAAAATGCATTAGCGACGACAATGTCTTTGTTAGCGACAAAAAAATTTCATTGCTAAAATACAAATTTCTTGTAGTGACTGCTAATGAAGAGATTTTTAAGTTGTGGCATGATAGATTTGAACTCCTCAATTTTAGAAGTTTGAAGGAGTAATCAAGCAAAACTATTATTCAAGGGTTGCCCTAAGTTGATGTCATAAGTGAAGTTGCGAAGAATGTAAGTTGGGACAACAAATCGAGAGCCATTTCCATTTAAATCAAATTGGGAATCATGTTCACTATTAGAGCTTGTTCACACTAATCTTTGTAGACCCATTTGAGTTCCATCTCTTGGAGGTAACCAATATTTTTTTATATTTGTCGATGATTATTACCAAAAAAGTTTAGGTTTATTTTGTCAAAGAAAAATCCTAAGATCTTTTCTATTTCAAGGAGTTCAAAGTTTAAGTTGAAAAATTTTCGAGTTATCAAATAAACAATTTGAGAAGTGATCGTGCAGGAGAGTATTTGTCTTTCTTATTTGAAGAATTTTGTCAAAATCACGGCATTAGACATGAATTGACATCTCAGTATTCATCACAACAAAATGGTGTCGCAAAGTGGAAAAATAGAATGATCATGGACATGGCTAGATATATGTTGAAGAAGAAAAATATGTCGACTAAATTTTGGGTTGAAGCAGTTTCATGTGTTGTTTATTTAATCAATAGATCACTTATAAAGGGCTTGCAAAATTCTACTCCAAATGAGGGTAAGTATGGAAAGAAACCAAATGTTAATCACTTGAAAATATTTGGTTGTCTTGCTTATTCACATATTCCAGATTTTTCGAGAACTAAACTTGATTATAAATTCGAAAAATACATCTTCATTAGATACAGTGAGAGGATTAAAGCTTACAAGCTTTACAATCTGAAGACAGAAGATTATGATTAGCAGGGATGTTCATTTCGATGAAAAAGATTCTTATGATTTTTCAGATTTCTCAAATTTTTCAGGCTCATCAAATTGGCAAATTTTTTATTTTGAAGAAAGTAAATCTCAACCATTGCAACTTGATGATGCTGAGAAAAATGAATCCCCTCAAAATTCACCATCGACGTTGGGAAGAAGGATAAGAAGTTTGAGAAATATTTATGATGAAACTAAAGAGGTGGATGCAGCAAATCAAGTATTCTTGTAGGTGAAGATCCATTTACATATGAAGAAGCATCAAAAGAAGAAAAGTAGATTCAAGCAATGAATGAAGAGATCAATTCTATTGAAAAGAATGGTACATGGGAGCTCAATATTTTACTTCTCCATAAATCTCCGATTGGTATGAAATGGGTATCCAAAATAAAGACCAATCCACATGGTTCCATCAATAAATTCAAAGCAAGATTGGTTACAAGGGTATACAAAGCAAAAGGAAGGTGAAGACTTCGACATGGTATTTGCTCCTGTTTCCAGACTTGATACAATTCAATTGATTATTTCACTTGCTACCCAAAATGGTTGGAAATTATTTCAAATGGATATGAAATCAGTTTTTTTTAAAAAGTTTTCTTCACAAAGAAATCTATCTTGAGCAACACCTAGACTTACTAGAAAAGGCGAGGAAGATAAAGTGTACAAACTCAAAAAGGCATTATATAGGTTGAAGCAATCACCTCGTGCATCGTATGGCCGAATTAATGATTATTTTAAAATGTCCTTTTGAGCACACACTTTATATCAAAAGAAATATTAAAGGTGGTTTTGTGGTTGTAAGCCTCTATGTCGATGATCATATTTTCACGGGAGAGAATTTAGAGATGTTGATAGATTTTAAAATCTATATGATGAATGAATTTGAAATGACTGCTTTAGGGAAGTTGCATTATTTTCTTCTTGATATCAATGTTTAATAATCAAAGGCAAGAATTTTCATTCCTCAAGAGAAATATGCAATTGACATTTTGAAGCATGCAAATCCAATAACAACTCCATGCATCACGAGTTTGAAGTTAAGTAAGAAATGTGAAGGAAAGTTTGTGAATCCAACTATATTTCAAAGCTTAATTGGAAATTTGATGTATCCTGCCATCATTAGACCCGATATTATGTTTGCGGTAAGTTTGATTAGTTGGTTTATGAAAAAACCTTGCTTAAATCATTGGGAGGCAGTAAAAGAATTTTAAGATATGTCAAAGGAATCATTGATTGTGGTATTTTCTATGAAGCACATGTTCCCATCAAATTTGTTGGTTATACAGATAGTGATCTCGGAGGAAGCATTGATGATTCTCGCAGTACTTCTGGCAATATTTTCAATCTTAGAAGTGGATCAATTTTTTGGAGTTCAGAAAAGCAATCAATTGTGGCACTTTCTACCACCGAACCAAATTATATAGCTGGATGTCAAACTACGTCGTTAAGAGGAGTTTTAGAAAGTCTACAACTCAAGCAAAATAGTCCCACAACATTTTATTATGATAATAGTTTAACGATATCTATTTCAAAAGATCCAGTTTTACATGGAAAAACAAATCACATCTGTTTTCGTTTTCATTTCCTAAGGGAACTTGTTAATGAAGGCGAAATCAACATAGAGTATTGCCAAAGTGAAGAACAATTTGCTGATGTCTCTACAAAACCTCTTGGAGGACCTATTTTTCCAAGAAATGTTGCAACTTTGGGAGTGAAAAGTAAATTTGATTTATGGGAGGTATTGTTGGAATAAACTGAATTTAGACCATCACTTTTCCATTAATTCATCTAATAAAATTAGCTTAATAGAAAATACTTGACAATTAGTACCGTACGGGCTCATAAAATTGTGGTGTATGGGAAAATCAAGTTATAAATTGAGCGCTCAAACCATTCAGTTCTAGAATTAACTAACAAGGAAACTGTTTTTTTGCTTCCCAAAGGAAGGTATGGATTTCATATTTATAAGTTATATTCACATCTATCTATCCCAACATGATCCCAAAATGAAAGTGTTAGGAATGCTAACTAAAAAATCTTTAACGAGCAAATCAAAGATCAAATTGAAATAAATATGAGTCTATAACTATTCAGAATTAAGATTAATCAATATATTGTCATCTATTGATGCATTTAAATTTTCAAAAAATAATATAATTTAGGTGAAAATTCAAATTACATCTAGTTCAATTCACATTATAATGTGCATCCATTATGATGTCACTACGTCAAAAGTCTGGATAAGACAATCACATTTTTAATGTTAATAGACCATAGTATTAATGATTTAACTAAAGATTCCAACTTTAATTGATCTCATCAGGGACTAATTTAGTTTATCATCTATAATTTTAATCCTTTCTTATACAACAATTATATACTAAGATACTAGTCACATTAATAGATAGAGATTTTTATATTCATAAATATACTAATATGTACAAAATCAAATATGAAATGTTATTTTATTAACTTAATAAATAATTTAAAAATACATGCTTTTAGGCATTATCCTAATTGTTTCTCCTCCATTACTTTTCGAATAAGTTCATGTGCTTGTCGTGATGTGTTATTTTTCAGTTTTCAATGATAATCAGTTTATCCATGTTACTGCACCCAAATAGTTTTTTTTTTTTTTTGGCAATTTTATGATAAGTCCTCAAACCATATTTCAAATTTGAATTCAATCCCTACTTTAGAAAGTTTCATACTGCACTCCCCAACCAAAATACATCTTACTCTACTCGCCAATCTTGGTCAAAATTCCTAAATACCCCCATTTAGTTTTAAAATCCCCCATTGCCCTTTACCTTTATTCCCCAAGCCCCCCCGCCCCAGGCCTCGCTTTTTTCTGTAATCTCACCCTTTCTGCTGTCCATTCTCCTTATCAACCATCTATGTGGTTCTCTAATTGGGCCACCACATACCATATCTGTCGTTTCATAGTGATAAGCTCATAATTTATTACCTTTTTTTTATTCTCATCAGCACAAGTAATTTGTTTTTTCGTATAATTGATAAATTTGTGTACTTATCTTTTAATTTTTGTGTTTGTGCGTAGGTACAAAGTGGAAGACAAGAGGCTGAAAAAAAAATGCTGAAAAATGCACAGGAATCAACATCGAAACGCCACAAAATCGCGCGTAGGCTCCATACAAGACGTCATGGTACCAAACAAAATAGAGCGCATAACAGAAAAAGATTTTGCAGCTATTTTGTGTGACAAGTTGTAGAGAAATTTGAATTTTGGCATCTTTCTTGTTGCACACATTAGATACAAAACTTACATCATATTTCATATGACACACTATGTATATATCTCCATAAGAACACACACTTCTTTATATTTCCACACACACACCCATTTCAAGGAGCTTGGGGTTTGAAGTCAAGAAGAGAAGGAGCTTACCTTGGGCATTGAAGATTCAAGATAAGAGAAAACTCTTATGTGGGTTGTAAATTTTTTCTTTAGTTTCTTCTTAAATTTGCTTAGTTTTGAAAAATTATGTATAAACCATGATGTTGATGAATATGTGGTTCTTGCTTGATTCCGACATAAGCTATACCATCTTTTATCAAGATTTTGAAAAGCCATTTCTATGAATTTATGAGTTAATATCTTATTTATGGTATGGATGATGTTTGATTTGTGTTAAGCATACATTATGTTCTTAATGATTTTTAAAGTTTGGTAAACTTTGAAATGATCTTTGTTATTGTGATTGTGAGGAGGAAGTAGTATTACAACAAGTGCTCATATAATGTATGTCGTGTACTAGGTCACTATAGGAATATAGGATTTAATACACGCATTAGTCATAAATGTGAAAGTCAAAAGGTAGAGAAATTCACAAAACCCAACGCATTATTAGTAGGTTAAACCCGTTACAGGGATATAGTCAGTTACCTTCTAGTGGTAGAGTTGATATATATCAGAAGATAATATCAAATACAATCAAAAGTCTTGTTGTTGTACAATCAAATACTAAGCCCAACCACAAACTTGTGAAATTCATTATGAAGTAGAATGGTGACCCATAGCTTTAACTCTTCTCTTTCTTGAATTCTATCCCCCGCATCCCTTGATTTTGCATTTTGCTTTTTTAATTGTTTGTTTTAAGTTTTTAAATCAAACCTATCAATCTTCGATTCGATCAAATATAGTTTGATAAGTTTAAATTCAGTACTTGCACATACACTCCTTTAGGAAACATATCTATGTACTCAAATACTTTATTACTTATTGACTAGTGCACTTGCTAGTTCATGTGGCACATAAAGCACACGTACACCACATAGCCTTCTTTCGTGTCCCTTTCTTATTTCCTCTTCAACTCATGTCTTCTAGTTTCTTGTCTGTTTGTATTTAGCACAAGCATGCCTGCCACCACAATGAACTCTGCCCCTATTTCTCGAGCACAGCCATCTTCATGGTAGCTGGTTTTGTAAGCATAATATTGAGTTCGCATAGACCTGAGATATGTGGTGCAAAGTAAATTTAAAATTTTTTTAAAGCACAAAAAATTATAAAAATTATAATTTAATCTATATCTCTCGTTGTTATTACGATTGATCGATTATGTAAAATTAATTTTCATATAGGTAAAGTTAGAAACTTCATCTCAAGTGCTTCCAGTTGATGAAGTGGGTAAGTCATGCAAATCAATTTGCGGTCCATGAGCTTTTGCCTCCTCGAAGAATGAATTAATCTTTTTTTGTGTATTTAGACTTGTTCATTGTAGAACTCCAAATATATATATTTTAAAATTAATTCATACTTTGATGACCCACTTGATATCAAAATTATGTTATTAATTTTGATTCATTAATTCGTATCTAATGGAAAGTGTATGAATATTAGAGAGAAGTAAAAACACAACCTTTGTGTATGTGTACTTTTGTTCTTTTGAATAAGAAAATAAAACAAAAGAAAAGAGAGCAAAAGAGAGACAAGGGCGGTAAAAATTGTCTAGCATTATATACTCCAGGTGGACGGCCATTTATGGCTTTTTATTTCCATGTGAAACTCTTTCTCCACATGAAGTCAACTTGCTATCTTGTTACTCTCTTACATTAGATCTAGACATCCTATGTCTAATTTAATTGCGCCATGATTAATTAAACCAAGTCCATACCCATTGGATTTACACTTAAACAAATTAAGTTTATTTAACTAATCTCATCAATTAATTTAATTAAACCATCTTATAAATTAATTAATAGATCCCATCTTTAAACTATTTATTTTAATTGGGGGGTTTTCCTAATTTTAATAGGTTTAATTGATCCAATTAGTTAATTAAATTAATCCAAATGTTGAATCAATTAAAAACTCAACAAATTAAGTTAATTTAATTATCTAATTAATTTATTTAGTCAATAATTGATTTTTTATTATTTTTTTAATTTTTTTGGGCAAGAAGTGGACTATCTAAATTAGTATGACCCCTTAGATTCACCAAAAAATTAGGAGTGATGTTACAACTATTGTAACTTAATTGAACAGTTAAATTTATTTTGATTAATTAATATTTTTAGAATTAAGCCATTTCTAACAAAATGCCATGAAAACCTAAATATAGGTGAAGTAGCAAATATTTTTAATTATGAATGTCATGCACATAAGGTCCTTCTAAATTAAGTCAAAGATACTGATAATTAGTCAAGATACAATTAACATAATAACTATATGTCCATTTCTAGTATCACATATTAGAATACCACTTCCTAACTACCATAGTCATGGAGATACTTAGCATTTCACCTATTGTATGTAGGGTTGATGGAACCGAATCGAGCCAAATAGGAAAAATCTTGAGCTCGACCGGTTTGAAATTTTCATAGGCTCGAACTCGACTCGAGCTCGATTTGAGCTTTTATAATTAAACTTGAGCTCAATTTATTTCAAAATTATTAAGCTCACGAACAGAACGAACTCGATTTGAAAATGACTCGTTTAGTATGTTAAACGAACTTAGTTCGAGATCGGCTCGTTAAATAATTAGAAAGCTCGAGCTCGTTAAGCATAAAATCGAGCTCGAGCTCATTTTCGAGCTCGTTAAGCATACAATCGAGCTCTAGTTCAAGCTCATTAAGCATACAATCGAGCTGAGCTCAAGCTCGATAAGCATATTTTATTTCAAAAAATAGAAAATAACAAATTTTATTTTATATTTTAATCTACGCTTGTTATTATTAATTGAAGTTCTTAGTTTATGAATTATTTTAATTATAGTTAATATATAAACTTTTAGTTTATTATTATAGTTTATCATCCTAAGATTTAGAATTGAATTTTAGTTGATTAGACTAAGTATATTATTAAATATTTATATTTTTTATATTTTTTAAATTTTAAAACGAAACAACTATCTAATCTTCTAACTAATTTTAATCTAAATGTAATATCTTAAAGTATGATATTTGATTAGTTTTTATTTTATTATTTTTTATTTTTATTCTTCTTTTATCATAATTTTTATTTATTATCTTAAGTTTGCTTTTATTTTTTATTTAATTATTCTAAATCATGGTTTTATAGTATATTATTAATTTTGCTTATTATACTAAGTTTATTATTATTAACTTAAAAATTTTATGAATGATGTAAACTGTAGTTAGTATATAAAATTTTTAGTTGACTGTTATAGTTTATTGTCTTAGAATTTAGAACTGATTTTTTTCTTAATTACTCTAAATTTATTATTATCTATTTATATTCTTATTGTTAAATATTTTAAATGTAGCAAATTTACTTGGCATTCCTAAATTAATTCTATTCCCATATAATTTTATTTTTATATACTAATCAACCCTTAAGAGCATAGTAAAAAAAATGTGTGCGAGTATTATTCGACATTCACAATAATTCGTGATTCGAGTTTTATTCGGATATAATATAAAAAAATTAAAAAAATATCGTTGAATGACATGAATTTGGAAACATGTATATTTCATTAAATTAAAATGAACTTATAATTTTAAATTTAATCTTATTTTAATTAATTATCTTAAGTTGAAATTTAATTATTTATTTTATATTTTAATCTACGCTTATTATTATTAATTGAAGTTCTTAGTTTATGAATTAATTTAAATATAGTTAATATATTAAATTTTAGTTTATTATTATAGTTTATCATCCTATGATTTAGAATTGAATTTTAGTTATTAGCCTAAGTATATATTACATATTTATATTTTTATGTTTTTTAAATTTTAAAGCGAAACAACTATCTAATCTTCTAACTAATTTTAATCTAAATGTATTATCTTAAAGCATGATATTTGATTAGTTTTAATTTTATTATTTTATCTTAATTTTTATTTATTATCTTAAGTTTGAATTTTATTTTTTATTTAATTATTCTAAATCGATGGTTCTATAGTATATTATTAAATTTTATTTATTCCTCTAAGTTGATTAATTTAAATTTATTATTCTCTATTTAGATTCTTATTTTTAAATATTTTAAATATAAGAAAATTTATTAATTTTAAGTAGGTCATACTCTAAATGTTTCACAAATCATACTAAGAGTTGGTTTTATTTGATTAATCTAATTTTATTAATTATTCTAAATTTGTATTCTTTTTTTATGAACTATCTTGGTTATATATAATTATTTAATTAATTATTCTAAATATGCCATTATAAGATTTGCATTAAATTTTATTTATTGATTATGCTAGTCCTTAAAGAATATTTTATTATGCTTGATTATACAAAAATATAGTTGGCTCACTAGTGTGAGTTTTCACCTTTTTTTCAAAGGTATTGTGCTCGATTCCATTGAAAAACTTTGTATTTAAGATTTTTATAATTTTATCGAGCCTATTATCGAACTTCTAAACGAGCCGTTCGCAAATATGTTTGTGAACTTATTAAACGAGCTGGACTCGCTAACAGGTTTGTAAGTATATAAACGAGCCAAACTCGAGCACAAGCTCGCGAGCAAGTTTGCGATCATGTAAATGAGCAGAGCTCGAGCTCGAGCTCATGAATAGGCTCGCGAGCTAATAAGCCAAATACTATTAGACTCGAGTTCGACTCGATAAAATTTTCAAACTCGAAATCGAGCTTGATCTAGGCTCTTTAAAGTTAACGATCGATCTCGAACGATTTTTTTTTTAAGCCGAGATCCGAATAATTCGCGAGCAGCTTGGTTCATTTACAACCCTAATTATATGTGATGATTTAAAAATTTTAAATTTCTGTGCTAACCCTACACTCCTAAAACATGCTCACCTCCATCTGATGACAAACTTTTTCTCTGAGCAGCAGCCAATTTTACCTCGGCAAAATCAGTTTGTTTTTGTATTATTTGTGCATCATCAACTCCAACGTCCCCACCAGAATTATCATCCAACTAATACGCAATCACCATCCTCCGTCCTCCTTCGTTATTGCTGCACGTTGTTGGAGATCTTTTTCACCATGGGCTCCAATGTACCTTTGTCAGTTATGGCTTATGATGTGGCTTCAATTAAGCCAATAAATTAAGCATGATGTGTGCCAATTGAGAAGGAACCACAAGATTAGCCTGTTAATTTAATAACCACAATTAATGAGCGAAATTGGAGCATTTGGTTACTCCACTTTGGCAATTAATATTGTGAGCTTTTGCCTATAAATAGGCTATGAATATTGAGAGTTTGAGTGTTTGTCTTCAGTAAGAGGTACTTAGCAAATTGCTAAGTTTAAGTGAGAGTGAAAACCAAAGGGTTAATTTTGGTTTTTGAGAATTGAAGTTGAGAGTAAATTGAGAGTTTCATCTCTTGTATTCACTTGTGATCTTGTTAGTGAAATTGTGATCTCTCTCGGGGACGTAAGTGAATTACCGAACCATGTGAATTTTTCGTATCGTCATTTTCACTTTGTTTAGTTTTCCATATAATTACACATTTACGCACAACAATTGGTATCAAGAGCTATGGCAAACACGAAGTTTGAGATGACACCCTTTGACAG
This sequence comes from Paulownia fortunei, assembly GCA_019321725.1. Lineage (NCBI taxonomy): Eukaryota > Viridiplantae > Streptophyta > Magnoliopsida > Lamiales > Paulowniaceae > Paulownia > Paulownia fortunei. The sequence goes on from CM033106.1 coordinate 17,333,531, forward strand.
AAATCCAACTTCAGTATTTGGTAATGCACTGTGAAAGATGTGTTGGTTCAACAGGGCTTGTTAAAGCTTTGCTTGACAAGAAGCCAAATGATATGAAATATGATGAATGAGGGGAACTACAAGCAAAGGCAGTAAGCACTATACGACTCAATCTTGCTCCAGAAATCAAGTATACGGTGTTGAACGAAATTTCTCCGGCAAATCTACGGAAGAAATTGAAAAAGCTCTATATGTCAAAATCCTTGACAAATAGACTTTACCTGAAGAAGGAATTGTACGAGCTGAAGATGCAAGAGGGAACAGATGCTGCAAGTCACTTAAACAAGTTTAACAAGTGCATTACACAACTTCATAGCGTTTAGGCCAAAATTAATGAGGAAGATAAGGCTATTATTCTGTTGGCTTTTTTGCCAAAACAGTAAGAAACTTTGGTGACCACGTTACTAGTTGGGAAGCAAACCCTGACAGTGGATGAGGTGTCAACGTTCTATTAGCAACTAGCAAGATAAAGCAACCAAGTAATTCTTCTCAAGCTGAAGGTCATGTTGTCAAAAACGATAACAAGGAAAACCAAGACGTGGTAGAAGTAAATCTCATGGAAGAATCTCTCACCAAAATGATCGTTCCAAGTCGCGTCCTAGGTGGAAGGATGTGGAGTGTCATTACTACCATAAGAAAGGCATATCAGAAGATTCTACGACGAACTAAAGGACTTGGAAACAAAGAAGAATCAGAAGCCAACTGAAGAAAATATCCTCAACAACAAATCAAATGATGATGAAGAAGGTGATATGTTGTTGGCATCAACATATGGAAGATCTCTCTTAGAATGCTGGATACTCAACTCCGGATGTACATACCATATGTGTCCTTACAAGGAGTGGTTCAACACCTACCAGCCTTGCAACGATGATTTTGTTCTGATGGGTAATCATGCTACTTGCAAAGTTATTGTAATGGATACAGTGAAGATCGGGATGCACGATGGAATTGTTAGAACTGTTGGGTTCGTTATAATCGCACGGGTATACGCAGCGGAAAATTAAATTTTTTTATCAAACATAAATTTAACCCCTTTGATTCGAAAACGATTTTAACGATCGCGCTTATTCAAGTGAATATATAAATAATATAAAATCGGATTATACTTTTCATACACTCCGGTTGTTGTAGGGAATGAATCAATCAATTGCTTATCCTGAACTATCAGAACTCGCAGGGATCTAAATGTCTCCCCTCTATCAGGTCCACGATACAGAAGAGCAACACCAATCAAAAGGATTCACTAGTATCCTTTTAATTGTTTACTAATCTAGATTGAAGTATATTTTCAAGAACAATAAAGATTGATTTTTTAAGTTTTTGAAACAATAATATGAAAAGAATAACAAAAAATTGATTTTCTTTTTTCTTTTTTTTCTTTTCTTGGATAGTAAAAATAGAATACTTTAAACAAAATATTTTTGTTCAAATTTTTGAAATTGATTATGTAATTTTCATCCCTCATATATCTAGGCTAAAAATTTTAATCATTTTCCAACTTTTGAAATTTTTTTCAATTTTGAACTATTTCAAAACCCTATTATGGAAGGATTCCAAATCTTCCAACAACTCTTCTCTTTTTTCTCTCCTATTGTATGTGGACTAATTTGAGACTACATTAATCATCAAAATTGTCTACATACATTATTGATATTAATTTGAACTCTTTAAATAATATCAAAATATATATATATATCATATATATACTATAATTATATTAAATCTTAGTGGCCTATTTTATCCCATAAAATTGGTCACTATATTTATTTATCTATAAATATATTAATTAAAATAAATCATATTTATTTAATTTATTCTCTTGATACTTTAGTGGGCTTCTTAAGTGATCCATATTTATTTTGGGTTTGGACTCAAAAATCCCAAATCAATTCAATTGATTCATTTCAATTTAATCAATCGAATTGATTAATTGAATTTACTCCATTGGGCTTTCTAATCAAATTAGGTCCAATTAAATACTCCAATTACTTAATTGAATAATTTAATTTAATCATTAAATTAAATAGAACCCTTAATTAATTAATTGATCAGTATTAATTAATTAATTTTCAACCATTGGATAAAATCTAAAATTAGAAATGTTACTTTCCATAAAAATGTATGACCCTCTTAGGTTCACTACTAAGCTAGTAGTGGGTTTGCAACATTTGCAACTTATAAATAACAATTATTCAAATTAATTAATCCAATTAATTAATTCCCTTGAAATCAACTTGTTAATTCCAGAATCTCACTATTCATGAAAACACCTAACAAGTAATCATGACAAACTAGTTTTAAGTGAAATAACGAGTAAATCTATTTCAGTTGCGAGTACCACACACGTACGGTCCTTTCGACAGTTAATCTCCTGATTGAATCTAAGGCATGGATTATAAGTTGAAACCCTAAATGATTCAATAACTGTGATCCATTTCAAGTTCCAATGATTCTTGATAAATCACAATTCATACTGTCTTGGCCAAGTTCTTTGAATCATGAACTATGAAAACACAGAAGATTCCCTTGTTTAAAAAGACAAGTGTTGAATTTATGTTGGCTATTGACAAACCTCCATGCACACCACTGCAACACCCACACATACCCCCTTTGTGATTGTCAAACAATCAGAAGATATATCAAAGTGCTGCAGGATGCACACAAGGCTACCATTGTGCCTCAAGTCCGAGGACTAGTCGTGTACTATCGCAACACAGAAATTCTTATTTCGACGAGCAAAGCCTCCAACTAAGAATTTCTTGCGGGCCATATTCGGTGTACTTGTTCCCTAACAAGTACCCACATACATGCACTTACATCTCTATGCTAATGCTAATGGAATGTGACATCCTCGTCTCACGAACATGCATTATATGTACGAGTCTTATTGAGCTATTTGATATGCCATCTCAAAAAGCTCTCGACTCGGAACTTATTTAAGACCAAAGCCTCAGAGGCATGTTCCATGATCGCCATCATATGCGCGACCATGCCCCATAGCTAAATTTGGTCTAAGGATTTTATCTAATGTGCAGAAATAAAAAATACAAGACATAAGATAAAGAAAATGCCTTTTTATTAATATGATTCCCAATAAGATTGTCTTTACAAAAGCAAAAGAGTATAATACACCCAATCTAATTGGAGGCGTCGGGCATCCTACTCTAATAATCTCCCACTTGCCCTAGCTCTAATTGCCTATGTATCTAAGGCCTATCTTCTCAAGATGTCCGTCGAATATCTTCTATGCTAAGGCTTAGTAAGTGGGTCTGCTATATTTTCTGTTGAGGCAACTCGATCCACAATGACGTCGCCTCTACTAATGATCTCTCTGATCAAGTGATATTGTCTCATTATGTGCTTGGATCTTTGATGAGATCTTAGCTCTTTTGCTTGCACAATAGCTCCATTATTATCACAGTAAATCATAACTGGATCAACAATGGATGGAATTACACCCAACCTTTGGATGAAGTTTCTAATCCAAATAGCTTCTTTTGTTGCATCTGATGCAGCAATATATTCAGTTTCGGTGGTAGAGTCTGCAGTCGTCTCTTGCTTGGAACTTTTCAACTGACCGCACCACCATTCAAGGTGAATATGTATCCAGACATGGACTTTGAGTCATCTATATCGGACTGAAAACTAGAGTTTGTATATCCCTCCAGTTTTAGTTCTCCATTGCCGTATATCATAAAGATATCCTTAGTCTTCTCAAGTACTTAAGGATTATCTTAACGGCTTTCTAGTGTTCTTCTCCTGGATTGGACTGATATCTGCTCGTGACACTCAGAGCATGTGCTATATATCAGGCCTTGTACATAACATTGCATACATTATGCTCCCTATTGCAGAAGCATAAGGTATGCGAGCCATCCTTTCTCTCTCTTCAGGTATCTTAGAAGACATAACCTTAGAGAGTGAAACCCCATGACTCATAGGCAGGAATCCTCTCTTGGATTCCTCCATGCTAAACCTTTTTAGTACTTTGTCTATGTACATGGACTGGGATAATCCGATCATCCTTCTGGATCTATCTCTATAGATCTTTATCCCTAGGATAAAAGATGCATCTCCCAAGTCCTTTTTGGAAAACTGATTAGATAACCAAGTCCTCGTTGACTGCAACATCCCTACATTATTCCCAATAAGTAGGATGTCATCAACGTAGAGCACAACAAATGTAACTGTACTCCTACTAACCTTCTTGTAGACACATGGTTCATTTGGGTTCTTATGAAAGTCAAACATTTTGATTGTTTCATCAAACCGGATGTTCCAACTCCTCGAAGCTTGTTTGAGTCCATAAATGGATCTTTGGAGCTTGCAAATTTTTGCTCGCTCCCGCTGGATATGAAGCCTTCTGGCTGCTTCATATAGATCTCTTCCTTAATGTTTCCATTAAGGAAATGGTCTTCACATCCATTTGCCATATCTCATAGTCATAATATGCTGATATGGCTAACAGTATCCATATGGATTTAAGTATTGTTACTGGTGAAAAAGTTTCCTCATAATCAATTCTTGCTTCTGAGTATAATCTTTTGCTACCAATCGTGCCTTATAGGTCGCTACCTCTCCATCTACTCTAAGCTTCCACTTGTAGACCCATTTGCAGCCAATTGGGAACAATTCCCTGTGGTGGGTCCACCAAAGTCCATACCTTGTTGGAGTACATAGAGTCCATTTCGAACTGCATAGCTTTTTGCCACTTCTTCGAGTCGATGTCAGACATCGCTCTCCATAGCTTCTTGGATCATTATCCAAGGGGAGTCCTCTTTTTTATTCTCTAACAACAAGTTGTACCTCTTAGGTACCCTTGAGACCCTTTCGGATCTTCGAAGAGATTGTGCCTTAGAGGGTCCAGCATCAGCTGGTGTACCATTTACTGCGTCAGTTGGGGTGTTCTGTGGTTCTTGAACCTCTTCAAGTTCTACGACATTGCCACTTCCATCTGAAAGAAATTCTTCTTCAAGGAAGGTAGCATTCCTCGAAACAAACACCCTTTGTTCTGGCATCATAGAAATAGTATCCAATAGACTCCTTTGGATACCCCACAAACTTGCATAAGCTGGATCTCATATCCAACTAGCTGCTTCACATAAGCAGCACACCCCCATACCCTAAGGTATTTATAGGAAGGTGTCTTTCCATACCACATCTCATATGGTGTTTTGGGCACGGCTTTAGATGGCACCCTATTTAATAGGTATGCCGCCGTTTCTAAGGCATAGCCCCAGAATGAAAGGTAATGAAGTGAAGCTCATCATAGATCGAACCATGTCCAACAAGGTTCGATTCCTGCATTCCGCAACTCCATTGAGTTGGGGAGTAGCAGGAGGAGTCCACTGTGAGAGAATCCCATTCTCTTTTAGATAATCTAAAAATTCATGTGCTTAAGTATTCACCTCCTCGATCAGATCGAAGAGTTTTTATACTTAATCCAGTTTGTTTCTCTACTTCAGTTCTGAATTCTTTGAACTTTTCAAATACTTCAGACTTGTACCTTAAAAGGTACACATAACCATACCTAGAGAAGTCATCGGTAAAGGTTAAGAAGTAGTTATAGTTCCCACGGGCACTAACATTTAGTGGCCACATACATCTGTATGGATCAAATCCAATAGATGCTTGGCTCGCTCCACTTGTCCAACAAATGGAGATTTGGTCATCTTTCCTTTGAGGCAGGATTCACAAGTTGGTAGTTCTTGCTCTTTTATTAGATCAAGCAATTGTGCCAATTTGTTAATCATTTTCTCAAAAATATGTCCTAATCTTGCGTGCCACAGGCTCATTGAACTATGATTATCTAATTTTCTTTTATTTTGTTGAATTGTGAAAATGGGGTTATGGGGAGTAATAGTATATAAACAATTCGTCAAAGAACCAGAATATATAAAATCAGAACTTTGAAAATGGAACAATTTCCATTCTCAATGGTAAATCTAAAACCTTCTCTATCCAAAACTGGAATAGAGATAATGTTCTTAATAATATCTAGAACAAAAAGACAATTATTTAAAACTATTACATAACCATTCTCTAAAGCAGATTAACGTCCCTATAGCTAATGCAGCAACTCTTGCTCCATTTCCCATCCTAAGGATTGTCTTCCTCCATCCAGCTTCCTACTTCTTGCCATCATCTGCAAATCATTGCAAATATGTGAGCCACAACCGGTATCTAATACCCAAGAAGTATTGTTAACCGACAAGTTAACTTCAACAAAATATATACCTGAACTCTTCAGGCTTGCAAGATACTCCTTGCAATTCCTCTTCCAGTGCCCTGGTTTGCCGCAGTAATGACACTTGTCATTGGCTTGAGAAGAAACCTTTTTGACACCGCCCTTAGCTTTCAGCTTGTTGGGTTTAGAGAAACCTTTCCTTTCTTCTTTCCTTTCTTGGGCTTTTTAGCCTTTGATCCGGAAGAAGATCCAACAAGCAGAACCGGCTTGTCTTTTTCATGGTGGACTCAGCCGTCTTTAACATGTTCACAAGCTCAGCGAGACTAGTCTCCATGTTGTGCATGTTAAAGTTGACAACAAAAGTGTCAAATGATGGAGGCAGAGACTGCAGCAGAAGGTCCGTATAGAGTTCGTTCTCCATAACGACTCCAAGGGACGCCAGCCTTTCAATAAGGGCTATCATCTTCAATCCATGATCATGGACTGAAGAGCCCTCAGTCATACGACATCTGAAAAGCTCTTTTGAGATCTGATATCTCGTCTGCCGAGTTCTTTCACCATACAACTCTTGTAGGTGAATGAGGATCCCATAAGCAGTATCTTGATCCTCATTCTGCCTCTGCAGCTCATTTGACATCGATGCCAGCATGTAGCATCGAGCCTGCAGATTGTCATCAACATGACGTAAGTAATCTGCATAATCCTCTGAAGTAATATCCTCCGGTGGTACCGAAAGGCGCAGTGTCGAGGACATATGCCCTCTTCTCCGACTGAAGAACTATCTTCAGGTTTCTTAGCCAATCGACAAAGTTAGGTCCAGTTAATTTGTTTTGTTCAAGAATTGTTGCAAGTGGATTCTTTGCCATTTTAGTAGAATAATCTACAAAACATGCACGAAGCAAAAAATGAGTAAACTATGGGAAAAAATATTCATTTAATATAAGGTCTTTAATACTAAATGTCTCCCACTATTTTCTTCGAATTCCATCACCCCTAATGGATTTTCGGGAAATCAAATTTCCTAGTGAGCTTGAGGTCCAATGGAAATATTTCACACCCCAATTTTATGAGCCCATGAAATATTTTTATCGGTAGTCAACTCTTTGACGATTGTATCACTATACAACCTCAAGTTTGTTTTGCCTCACCTCTTCTCATATACCCCAATTTTATGAGCCCATATGGTACTAAGTGTCAAACAATACCCATCAAACATTCGTGTAGATAGAGCATCAAGATGTCCCACGACTCATGGCCAACATAATGACGATTCCATCCCACGAGCATCTCAATGCTTGGTAGAGATCACAGCTTTCCAACACAAGACCACCCCACGACTCATGGTCAGTGATCAAGTGCGGTAGCGGTCGTCATGTCTCTATCTTTGATGGTAGGCATGGAATGATAGGTCCTACCTAACTTGTCCATTTTTGTTTGAAATCGAATTTTCAAAAATTTCTTTTACTTAATTTTAGTAAATTAAGTGGGGTTTAATTTTATCCAAGAGCTCATCATAATTTAAATTAGGTTGGTTATTTAATGCATGACATCATAATATCATTCCGCAAGTATAAAAGTATTAAATAAAATCCTAAGCATACATCTAATACATACTTAAATAAATGGATGATCATAAACAGTCCTATGCGGTCCATTTGAACTAAAAATGAACTTAGGTCAGTCTAAGGGTAATAAAATGGAATATAACCTATTCTATTATATAATTGTATCTCATACAAACATGGACCTTCTTTTTATTCTCTTTCGTCTTCCAAAGAAAAAGAAAAACCTTACCATCTATTCTACTCTCTTTACAAAAAAAAAAATAACTTACATAAATGAAATAAGAGGCTCGCAGGCCCCATTTTAAAACTAAAAATATTAAATAAAACCAATCACATTGGTCCAATGGCTCATGATCATCCCATACATGCTCATAATTAACATCATATGTAATTATAAAAACATGTAAATTTACCAAATTGTTAAACGTAATTTTTCTTTTAACTTGGTATAATTTTTAATTGCTTGAAAAAATTTTTTTCTTTGAAAAATAATTTTTCAGAAATAATTAAAATTAATATTTAATTTTAATATTCCAAAAATAAAAAAAAAATGGACCCGAAACAACACGATGAGCAGCACCACTGCTGCCCGTCGGGCGTGCACAGCCGGTCGCCCACGCCCGCTGTCGGGTGCGGGCATCAGGTGATGGGCGCCAAGCGCTCAGCATGGGTGACAGGCGCCCGCTGTCGGTGCTTGTGGGTGCGTCGCACTCGCTGTTGGTTGCCTGCGCTGCAGCCGTCAGGTGTCTGACACCCGACGCCGGCGAATTTTTTTTTTCATATTTAAATAATTTAAATAAGCAATTAAAATTATTCCAATTAAAAATTTCTAAAAATATGCAAAATCAAATTTTACATAATTAACAAGAATTTAAACAATTTAAAAATATGTGTTCATAAATCCGAAATTCACTAATAAGCGAAATCGTGGCTCTGATACCACTATTGGGTTCGCTATAATCGCTGGGTATACGCAGCAAAAAATTAAAATTTTTATCAAACATAAATTTAACCCCTTTGATTCGAAAGCGATTTTAACGATCGCGCTTATTCAAGTGAATATATAAATAATATAAAATTGGATTATACCTTTTGTGCACTCCGGTTGTTATAGGGAATAAAGCAATCAATTGCTTATCCTGGACTATCAGAACTCGCAGGGATCCAAGTGTCTCCCCTCTATCAAGTCCACGATACAGAAGAGCAACACCAATCAAAAGAATTCGCTAGTATCCTTTTAATTGTTTACTAATCTAAAATCGAAGTATATTTTCAAAAACAATAAAGATTGATTCTTTAAGTTCTTGAAACAATAATATGAAAAGAATAACAAAAAACTGATTTTCTTTTTTTTTCTTTTCTTTTCTTGGAGAGTAAAAATAGAAGACTTTAAACAAAATATTTTTTGCTCAAATTTTTGAAATTGATTATGTAATTTTCATCCCTCATATATATAGGGCTAAAAATTTTAATTCTTTTTCCAACTCTTGGAAAGTTTTTCAATTTTGAACTACTTCAAAATCCTTATTTTGGAAGGATTCCAAATCTTCTAAGAACTCTTTTCTTTTCTTCTCATATTGTATGTGGACTAATTTGAGACTACATTAATCATCAAAATTGTCTACATACATTGTTGATATTAATTTGAACTCTTCAAATAATATAAAAATAGATATATATCATATATATACTATAATTATATATTAAATTTTAGTGGCCTATTTTATCCCATAAAATTGGTCACTATATTTATTTATCTATAAATATATTAATTAAATAAATCATATTTATTTAATTTATTCTCTGATACTTTAGTGGGCTTCTTAAGTGATCCACATTTATTTTGAGTTTGGACTTAAAAATCCCCAAATCAATTAAATTGATTTAATCCCAATTTAATCAATCCAATTGATTAATTTAATTTACTCCAATTGGGCTTCCTAATCAAATTAGGTCCAATTAAATAATCCAATTACTTAATTGAAATAATTAATTTAATCATTAAATTAAATAAAACCCTTAATTAATTAATTGATCAGTATTAATTAATTAATTTCCAACCATTGATAAAATCTAAAATTAAAAATGTTACTTTCCATAAATATGTGTGACCCTCTTAGGTTCACTACTAAGCTAGTAGTGGGTTTGCAATATTTGCAACTTATGAATAACAATTATTCCAATTAATTAATCCAATTAATTAATCTGCTTGGAATCAACTCCTTAATTCCAAGAACCTCACTATCCATGAAAACACCTATCAAGTAATCATGGCAAACTAGTCTTAGGTGAAATAGCGAGTAAACCTATTTTAGTTGCGAGTACCATACACGTACGGTCCTTTCGACAGCTAATCTCCTAATTGAATTTAAGACATGGATTATAAGTTGAAACCCTAAATGATTCAATAACTGTGATCCCATTTCAAGTTCCAATGATTCTTGATGAATCACAATTCATACTGTCTTGGCCAAGGTCTTTGAATCACAAACTATGAAAACACAGGAGATTCCCTTATTTAAAAAGACAAGTGTCGAATTCTATGTTGGCCACTGACAAACCTCCATGCACACCAGTGCAACACCACATACCCCCTTTGTGATTGTCAAGCAATCAGAAGATATATCAAAGTGTTGCAGGATGCACACAAGGCTACCATCGTGCCTCAAGTCGAGGACTAGTCGTGTACTATCGCAACACAGAAATTCTTATTTCGACGGCAAAGCCTCCAACTAAGATTTCTTGTAGGCCATATTCGGTGTACTTGTTTCCTAACAAGCACCTACATACATGCACTTACGTCTCTACGCTAATGCCAATGGAATGTGACATCCTCGTCTCACGAGCATGCATTATATGTACGAGTCTTACTAAGCTATTTGATGTCCTATCTCAAAAAGCTCTCGACTCAGAACTTATTTAAGACCAAAGCGTTAGAGGAATGTTCCATGATCGCCATCATATGCGCGACCAAGCCCCATAGCTAAATTTGGTCTAAGGACTTTATCTAATGTGCAGAAATAAAACATGCAAGACATAAGATAAAGAAAATGCTTTTTTATTAATATGATTCCCAATAAGATTGTCTTTACAAAAGCAAAAGAGTATAATACACCCAATCTAATTAAGGCGTTGGGCATCCTACTCTAACAAGAACACTAGGTGATGTCCGATATATTCCCGAGTTAAAGAAAAATTAATTTCCTTGGGAACCTTGAATTCTCTGGGCTATGATTTCTCAGCCAAAGTTGGAGTTTCAGTTTTAGGTAGAGTTGTTGCTGCCGCGCATACTGAACCTAGTAATTGTTAGAGTAGGCTTTTCCTGAGAGTATGGCGTGGGTTACTTCAGCGACATAGTGCCTGATGCTCGAACATTGGCTCGAGATATTTTCTCTACCTCTTCTTGCCCTAAAAAAGCAGGGGTACCTTATGTTCTTGAACTGATAACCATCTTTCGGCTAACCTAGCCTACTCAGTCCCTCGGGGCCTATGCATTCAACCCATTCTAAAAAAATCAGATTTTACGTAATAAGCTTTTGATATTCAGCAACCCCAGTTAAAAAATAATCGCAAAAATCCAAATATTTATCTATCTAGCCATGAGGTAGATCAACAGTGACTCTTCTGATATGAAAATAATTATGCATCATGCGCATACCGGTAGCAGCTTCGAGTAGGTCATATAGTCTCTGTTTGTGGTGACATAAATTCGTCCCTACAACTCATGAATTAAGAATTCTAACAACAACAAGGTCTACTCGACACGAATGAATTAGGTATTAACGAAACCTTTCACATGAATCTTTCACAAACTTCCCAACTAATACTAATATTATCAACTAATCAGAGTGTTTGATTATTAGACCATTATATTTGATTTACCAAACACATCATTATTGTATACTCTTTCATATATATAGCACAACCTCATTTTTTTTTGACCTTTTTGAGAATCGAAATACCTAACCTAACTAATAAGAAATTCCCTCTTGACAGTGGTATATGTTGTCTATGTAAATCCTAGGTGTGAAAATAGACGTAATTCATCTATGAAATGAAAGAGTATAAAAAAATGAAAAGAATAGGCTATAGGCGTAAATCAATATAATATATTGAAATAAAAACTAAGAAGAGCCAATAAGATAGAAATAATAAACCATAATATAAATAGAGTTCGAGTTTGAATTCCATAGAATATTTTATATAATATAGATGGAATTGTCTATAATGATAGACAAATGAAAAACTTTCTTACGATCCTATACCCAGCGCCTCAATTAGATTGATGTATTATACTCTTTTTATTTTGTAAAGATAATCTTATTGGGAATCATATTAATAAAAATATATTTTCTTTATCTTATGTCTTGCATATTTTATTTTTGCACATTAAATAAAATCTTTAGACCAAATTTAGCTACGGAGCATGATCGCACAAATGATGGCGATCATGGAACATGCCTCTAAGTTTTTAGTTTTAAATAAGCTTTGAGTCGAGAGTTTTTCAAATGGGACATCAAATAGCTCAATATGACTCACACATACGATGCATACTTGTGAGACGAGGATATCACATTCCATTGGCACTAGTGTAGAGACGCAAATGCATGTATGTCGGTGCTTGTTAGGAAACAAGTATACCGAACATGGCCTGTAAGAAATCCTTAGTTTGAGACTTTGCCTATCAAAATAAGAATTTTTATATTGCGATAGTACATGGTTAGTCCTCGAACTTGAGGCATGATGATAACCTTGTGTACATCATGCAACACTTTGAAACATCTTCTGGTTGATTGTCAATCACAAATGAGGCATGTTAGGTATTGCACTGGTGTGCATGGAAATTTGTCAATAGCTAACATAGAATTTGCCACTTGTCTTTTTAAATAAAAAAAATCTCCTGTATTTTCATAGTTCATGATTCAAAGACCTTGGATAAAGGAGGATGAATCGTGATTAATAAAAAATCATTGGAACTTGAAGTGGGATCATAGTTATTGAATTATTTAGGGTTTCAACTTATAATCCATACCCTAGATTCAATTGAGAGATTAGTTGTCGAAAGAACCGTACGTGTATGGTACTCACAACAGAAATAGATTTACTCGCTATTTCACCTAAGACTAGTTTGCCATGATTACTTGCTATGTATTTTCATGGATAGTGAGGTTCTTGAAATTAAGGAGTTAATTCCAAGTAGATTAATTAATTAGATTAATTAATTAAAATAATTATTATTCATAAGTTGCAAATATTGCAAGCCCACTACTAGTAACATTTCTAATTTTGAAAATTAATTAATTAATATTAATAAATTAATTAATTAAGAGTTCTATTTAATTTAATGGTTAAATTGAATTATTCAATTTAAGTAATTGAATTATTTAATTGAACCTAATTTGATTAAAAAGTCTAATTGGAGTAAATTATAATTAATCAATTGGATTGAATAATTTGGGATTAAATAAATTGGATTGATTTGTGAATGTTTAAGTCCAAACCCAAAAATTAATGTGGATCACTTTAGAAACCCACTAGAATATGAAGAGAATAAATTAAATAAATATAATTTATTTAATTAATATATTTATAAATATATAAATAAAGTGAACTGATTTTTATAGGATAAAAATCGGCCACTATGATTTATTTTATATATAAATATATTTTTGGTATATATTTGATATATATCCATTTTGATGATATTATTTGAAGAGTTCAAATTAATATCAAGAATGTATGTAGAAATTTTGATGACTAATGTAGTATCAAACAAGTCCACATATGTTGGGGAGAGGAAAAAAGAAGAGTAATTGGAAAATTTAGAATCCTTCCAAAATCAAACTTTGAAATAATTCAAAATTGACAAAAATTTTAAGAGTTGGTGTAGGAACAAATTTTCAACCCCTATTTATAGGGATGACCGAAAATTACCACAATAATTAGCAAAAATATTATTTTGTTAAGTCTTCTATTTTTCTCTCCAAGAAAAGAAAAAAAAAAGAAAAGAAAAAGAAAGTGTTTTCTTAAAATCTTGATTTTCTTGTTCTTTAAAAGAAAAATAGTTTCTTGATATTCTCTTTTTATCTAAGTTTCAAAAACTTAAAAAATCAATCTTTATTGTTATTGAAAGTTTGTTCTTGATCCATTAATTGGATTAAATGACAAAATTTAGTCCGGATCAAGATTAGTAAATAATTAAAAGGATATTAGTAAATTTTTTTAATCAGTGTTATTTTTTCATATTGTGCACTTGATAGAGGGGAGATAATTGGATCCCTACGAGTTCTGAAAGTCCAGGATGAGCAATTGATTGCTTCATTCCCTATAACAACCAGAATGCACGAAAGGTATAATCCGAATTTAATATTTATTTATATATTCACTTGAATAAACGCGATCGTTAGAATCTTTTTCGAATCGTGAGAATAAATTTATCAAATAAATTTATATTTGATAAAATTTTAATTTTTCGTTACGCATGCCCCTACAATTATAGCGATCCCAATAGTAATGACAATACCGAATTATGGCACATGCGGTTAGGCCATCTCAATGGACACGGGCTGAATCAGTTGCACAAGAGGAACCTTCTAAATGGTGTGAAGGGATGCAAATTGGAGTTCTGCAAATTTTGTATTATGGGAAAGCAGAAAAGGGTCAGTTTTAGCTGCTCGTCCCATATCTGCAAAGGTATTCTCGATTATGTTCATACTGATGTGTGGTGACCATCACCAATTGCATCAAATGGAGGTTCCATTTATTTCGTCGGTTTTATCGATGATTACTCTATAAGGTTGAAGACCAGATTGGCAAAAAGTTAAAGTATATTAGAAGTGACAACGGAATCGAGCACAAAAATAAAACCTTTCTAGAATTATGCAAGAATGAAGGAATTACTCGGTATTTCACGGTAAGACCCTGCAGCAGATTGGAGTTGTTGAAAGAATGAAAATAACATTGCTGGAAAGAGTTCGGTGTATGATCCTTAATATAGGATTGTCGAAGAATTTCGGGCAGGACAGTAAAACAACTGTCTACTTAATTAATGGGTCCCCATGCTTGGCTACAAATTTCAAAGTCCCTGAGGAGGTTTGGACCAACAGCCAGTCAATTACTCTAACATACGCACATTTGGAAGTCAAGACTATATGCATGTACCAAATGATGAGCGAACGAATCTAGATGCAAAGTCGAAATGGTTAGGCTACTCAAAAGGTGTAAAGTGATGCATGCTTTAGAATCCAGAATCAAAGAAAAAAGTCATCAGCAGAGATGTAGTCTTTGACGAAGCTAACATGTTAAAGAAAACATTTAAACAGACTCCCAACAAAAAATAAAACATTCAGTTGGAGCTCAAGGTGTTAGAGTAGGATGCCCAACGCCTCAATTAGATTGGGTGTATTATACTCTTTTGCTTTTGTAAAGACGATCTTATTGGGAATCATATTAATAAAAAGGCATTTTCTTTATCTTATGTCTTGCATTTTTTTTGCACATTAGATAAAGTCCTTAGACCAAATTTAGCTACGGGGCATGGTCGCGCATATGATGGCGATCATGGAATATGCCTCTAAGGTTTTGGTCTTAAAAAAGTTTCGAGTCGAGAGCTTTTTAAGATAGGACATCAAATAGCTCAGTAAGACTCGTACATATAATGCATGCTCGTGAGACGAGGATGTCACATTCCATTGGCATTAGCATAGAAACGTAAGTGCATGTATGTAGGTGCTTGTTAGGAAACAAGTACACCGAATATGGCCTGCAAGAAATTCTTAGTTGGAGGCTTTGTCCGTCGAAATAAAAATTTATGTGTTGCGATAGTACACGACTAGTCCTCAGACTTGAGGCACGATAGTAGCCTTGTGTGCATCCTGCAGCACTTTGATATATCTTCTGATTGCTTGACAATCACAAAGGGGGTATGTTGGGTGTTGCACTAGTATGCATGGAGGTTTGTCAGTGGCCAACATAGAATTCGACACTTATTTTTTTAAACAAGGGAATCTCTTGTGTTTTCATAGTTCATGATTCAAAGACCTTGGCCAAAGCAGTATGAATTGTGATTCATCAAGAATCATTGGAACTTGAAATGGGATCACAGTTATTGAATCATTTAGGGTTTCGACTTATAATCCATACCTTAAATTCAATCAGGAGATTAGCTGTCGAAAGGACCGTACGTGTATGGTACTCACAACTGAAATAGGTTTACTCGCTATTTCACCTAAGACTAGTTTGCCATGATTACTTGATAGGTGTTTTCATGGATAGTGAGGTTCTTGAAATTAAGGAGTTGATTCCAAACAGATTAATTAATTGGAATAATTATTATTCATAAG
Source organism: Paulownia fortunei (assembly GCA_019321725.1). NCBI lineage: Eukaryota > Viridiplantae > Streptophyta > Magnoliopsida > Lamiales > Paulowniaceae > Paulownia > Paulownia fortunei. The sequence goes on from CM033106.1 coordinate 17,349,667, forward strand.
TTGCAAATGTTGCAAACCCACTACTAGTTTAGTAGTGAACCTAAGAGGGTCACACATCTTTATGGAAAGTAGCATTTCTAATTTTAGATTTTATCCAATGGTTGAAAATTAATTAATTAATACTGATCAATTAATTAAGGGTTCTATTTAATTTAATAGTTAAATTAAATTATTCAATTAAGTAATTAAATTATTTAATTAGACCTAATTTGATTAGGAAGCCAATTGGAGTAAATTAAATTAATCAATTGGATTGATTAAATTGGGATTGAATCAATTGAATTGATTTGGGGATTTTTGAGTCCAAACCCAAAATAAATGTGGATCACTTAAGAAGCCCACTAAAGTATGAAGAGAATAAATTAAATAAATATGATTTATTTAAATTAACATATTTATAGATAAATAAATATTGTGACCAATTTTATAGGATAAAATAGGCCACTAAGATTTAATTTATGTATAAATATAATTTAGTATATATATATGATATATATCTATCTTGATATTATTTGAAGAGTTCAAATTAATATCAACAGTGTATGTAGATAATTTTGATGATTAATGTAGTCTCAAATTAGTCCACATACAATAGGAGAGTAAAAAGAAGAGTTCTTGGAAGATTTGGAATCTTTCCAAGATAAGGTTTTGAAATAGTTCAAAATAGAAAAATTTTCCAAGAGTTGGAAAATGATTAAAATTTTCAGTCCTATATATGAGGGATGGAAATTACATAATTTAATTCAAAAATTTTGAGCAAAAAATATTTTGTTTAAACTCTTCTATTTTTACTCTTCAAGAAAAGAAAAGAAAGAAAAACAAAATTAGTTTCTTGTTATTTTATTCATATTATTGTTTCAAGAATTTAAAGAATTAATCTTTATTGTTCTTGAAAATATACTCCGGTTCTAAATTAGTAAACAATTAAAAGGATACTAGCAAATCCTTTTGATTGGTATTACTTTTCGTATCGTGGAGCTGATAGAGGGGAGACACTTGGATCCCTGCGAATTCTGATAGTCCAAGATAAGTAATTGATTGCTTCATTCCCTACAACAACCGAAGTGCACGAAAGGTATAATTCGATTTTATATTTATTTATATATTCACTTAAATAAGCGCGATCGTTAAAATCGTTTTCGAATCAAAAGGGTTAAATTTATGTTTGATAAAAATTTTAATTTTCCGCTGCGAATACCCCTGCGATTATAGCGAACCCAACAAAAGAAGCAACAAACTCCTACAAAAAGTCAACATCAAACTCACGATGAAGAAATGCACCAAGAAGAGCTTTACACAATTGCTACAGGAAGAGATAAGCGAACTATAAGGCCACCTCAAAGATGTGATGACATAGTGTCCTTCGCTCTACTTTCAGAGGATGAAACTCCGTCTAGCTATGAAGAAGCTGTACAATTGGAAGATTTTGAGAAATGGTCAGTAGCTATGGCTAAAGAAACGGAGTCACTCAGGAAGAATCAAACTTGGGAAAAGGTGGAATTGCCTAAAGGAAATACGGCTATTGGATGCAAATGGTTTAGCGAAAGAAGGAAGCAATCACAACAAAGGAAGGTGAAAAAATTTAAAGCCCGACTAGTTGCTAAAGGATACTCGCAAAAAGAAGGTATTGACTAAAATGAAATTTTCTCTCTTGTAGTCAAACATAGGTCCATAAGAGTAGTATTATCGACTTTGGTGATGTACAATCAGGAGTTGAAGCAACTGGATGTCAAAACAGCTTTTCTACATGGAGAATGAGAAGAACAGATTTACATGCAACAACCATGCAAGGAAAGACTAGTATGCAGACTAAAGCATTCATTGTACGGCTTGGAGCAATCAACCAGGCAGTGGTACAAGTGTTTCGACTCGTTTATGGTATCCTGTGGTTACACTCGCTGTGAGTATGATTGCTGTGTTTATTCTAGAAAACTGAGTGATGGTTCTTTCATTTATTTAACTCTGTATATTGATGACATGCATGCTGATTGTGCCAAGAGTAAATCTCACATCTCTGAGCTCAAGAACCTACTAAGCCATGAATTCGAGATGAAGGATCTTGGAGCTGCTAAGAAGATCCTGGTATAGAAATTTACAGAGATAGGAAAGCCGGCAAGATGTGGTTCGCTCAATGAAGTTACGTGAAAAAAGTCCTGGAAAGGTTTAGTATGCTTAATAATAATCCCGTAAAAGTTCCGTTAGCAGTACATTTCCGATTGTCTTTGATCTTTACCCGAAATAAAAGATGAGGTGGAATAGATGGCTCGAGTGCCCTAAGCAAATGCTATAAAATGCCTGATGTATGCTATGGTGTGCACGAGATCAGATATTTTACATGCAATCAGTGTGGTCAGCAGATACAAGGCAAATCCAAGAAAGGAGCATTGGAATACAGTAAAGTGGATTTTCAGATATCTTGCTGGCACAATCAATTATGGCTTGTTGTTCAATCAAAACTCTGCTTCAAGTAAGTTAGCCGGACACGTCGATTCTGATCATGCGGGAGATCTAGATTATAGAAGATTCATAATCGGCTATGTTTCCAAATTCGGTGGAGGATTGATTTCACAAAAATCTGTCTTACAATCTATAGTTTCTCTCTACACTACTGAAGCTAAGTACATGGCGACTGTTGAAGCAGGAAAGGAAGCTTTATGGTTGAAGGGTCTGGTTGGGGGACTTGGTTTTAAGCAAGATGTTATTCTGTTGCAATGTGACAGTCAAAGTCCTATATTTTTGGCCAAGAATCAAGTATTCATGCAAGGTCAAAACATATAGATGTTCAATATCACATGATTAGGGAGTGGATCACATCTAATGCGATCTTTCTCTTGAAGGTCCACACAATAGATAACGCAGCTGACATAATGATGAAGCTAGTTCATGTAGAAAAGTTTTAAGGATTGATTGGACTTATTGCAATTCACCTCATACTGAGAACTGGTGCAGCGCACTCCTACCCATTAAAGGGGGTAGTGCAACAAGGGTATCAAAAAGGAAGTATCCTTAGATAGGGCATAGTCTGAAGCCAAGGTGGAGATTTTCAGTTATGGCCTATGATGTGGCTTCAATTAAGCTAATAAATTAAGCAAGATTTGTGGCACTTGAGAACGAACCAGAAGATTAGCCTTTTAATTAGACTAGTAAGTAACACGTGCGACACGTGATTCATTTGATTTTAATAAAATAATTATATTATTTAATAATTTATTTAACTAAAATTAAGATATTATAAGATACTTAATAAATTAAGAAATATTGAATTAAATATAATAATAATAAAATAAAATATTTTATAAACTAATTATTAATTGATATGATATTGCAACAAAGTAAGAGATTCTTTTCCATTTCATACTTTGCAGGTGACACTTGTTCTTTAAAAATTGAAGAAATTTGACAAATTGAAAGAATATAAATATTAAACAAGATAAAAATTAATATTAAAAAAAATATCCCTTTTACGAACATAAATAAAACTATAATTCAGCTATATTTTTTCTTTAATGATAAATACATACGAAACTAAGTGAAAGAATTAGGGTGTAGGATTAAAAATTCAATAAAATACATATTCAATTTTCAAAGATCTACAAAATCATTCATCAATTTTTTACATATTATTAGTTGTACATATAGCCTATATATAATATTATTAAACTACTTTAATTTACTATGACCGTTATAAATAATCAAATTATTTTTTCTTTAATTACTTGAATGTTGGAATTTTCTTCATATTATATGATTGTTAGGTATCAAAACTTTGTATTATAGTGAATTTTGCTTCAGTGTTATATTTTCCTAATAAAAATAAATAGTATAATGTATTACTTAAGGAAAAAATATTTGTACCTACACTCAAAATTTATCTATACATAATATTTTTAACATATGTCTCCCTATTACATTTGAGGTGTTTTGTTAAGTCAACTAATGGTTATAGACATTGAAGTTACTTTGAAGAGAACAACATATAATTGGTCATGAGAAGACATTGAATGAGGCAAATATATATCAACATTTGGAATTATTTGTCCTTGAACTTTTTTTATTGTCATTACAAAGCAAAGTTTAATACATAATTGTTTATGTCTAAGTTGAAATGGATAACCTTCATTTTCAATTGGTAAAAATGGTACTCTATGTATAAAGATATGCTTTCTAGTATGTTGTCAAATACAATCTTTACATCAGTTATATTATTCTTGAAGTCTTGCATATCATTCTTATACCATTACTCAATCTATTTTATGGGTCTAGATTTCTCAAAAGGGGCATTTTTTTTTTCAACACCAACTTATGAAGAGGCAAATTATTTAGAGTTAAAGAGTTCAAAACGTCATCTAATTTGTGTCATCAATAGTTTCATCAAAACTATTAAAATTTCTTGCTTCTTGATGCTCAAATTGTCATGTAATAAGTTGAATCGATATTTTTATTTAAGGTTGAAAAAATAGTCCTAATAAATCGTAATATTGAGTTTTCTTCACTGCCATACTCAATAATCGTCTCTTCTGGAATTTTGATGTTAATTTTAGTATCATTTGGTTTCTCATATTTTCTCTCTAAATTAGAATTCATTGAAGTTTGGATTATTCCTCGACTCATGTTCATTGACAAAGTAATTTTTTTTATTTTGGGCTACAAATATGATTTTACCAAACTTGCAGAAATAATTTGATAGATTATTACTCTAGGAACAACTGGTAATACTTGTCTAAAATTTTCACAAAAACTGCTATTTTTCCATCAAAATTCTCATCATTTTTCATTACGTCTTTCAATAGTCTATCAATATTCTAATCGGTTTGTCATTGGTGCTTTATCCCACAAAAATAATTGTATTTTACGTAATAACTCTGCAACCCTATTTTACTTAGATATAGTGCCCTCACTTGATTCAATTACATCTATTTGTATTTTGAAGTGAGAATGTAATGTTCTACCCCTGGTATTATTGCGATACCAACTCTGGATATTGCAGTTACAAGTGCTATTTAATTTTTGGATCTAAAATGAACTAATTATACATGGTATAAAAATCTTTTTCATATTTCATCTGGCCCATCAATAAAGAAACTTTTGCCTTTTTATTTGCAATGTAAGATCATTGAAAATGCTTTATACTGTACATGATTCAACTTTAGATGTACTTTGTAATATTCTAGAGGTATTTATACTGATATTTTATCTTGTAATATCTATATTAATAAGAATATTTGGAAGATCATATGAATTAAAATAATATTTTTTTGCCATGCTCTCCAATAAAAAATTCAGACTTTTCAAAGTTTTGACAACTTGTAGATCAACCGAAAGTTATGATTTTCTTTTAAAATCATTAAACATTGCTATGTATGCCAAAGAACTTTCAAGTCTCTTGGTGCACAATACATACCCTTATCGATTCCATAGTAAATTTCAAGCAACTCGGCCAAATATTTGATGATAAAAGTGTATGTAGATCTAGCAATATTATATCCTCCAACAAGCAAACCTAAAATCGTGTTTGATGGTTGATTGTGTTTTATATTTCAAGTTTGGCATATTGATGAATATCAATAAATTCAAAATCATGCAGTTAATGTATATAAATGATGATACTTATAACATTTATAATTTTATTTGTTGTAATTTTATTAGTTAAAAATATATATAAATTCAAGAAAAAGAAGTTGAATTAAAATTAACACAAAAATTAAGTATTTTAAAACAATATAAATTGAGGCATTACAAAAAAAAAAAATTACAGTTAACATTACAACAAATCTTTCAGCTCATAATTTATAGGCGATACTTGTTCCTTACAGATAAAAGATATTTGACAAATCAACATTGAAAATTAGGTATGTACCAAAGCCGAACAAAGTTTTTTGATTTGATATTTAATTTTATTTTTTATAAAAAAATCATTATTCGGTTTGATTTTAATTTTTTATTCCAATTTATCGAACTATAACAATATCGAATTTAATTTTTACAAATTTTATAAATAATTTTTATATCTTATTTTATATTTTTTAATTAATTTTATGTATATTTTCTTACTTTTTACTTGCCAAACTGAAAACAATGAATTCAAAATACAATTAAATTTTGTTAAGAAATTAAAATAAAGAAGAAATTGAGTTGAAAATATGTTATATATAGCTTTGCAGTAGTGTAATATATAGACATAATAATATTTTATCTTTGTAAGATTACTTTAATAAAATTTATTATTAATTTCATTTTACCCCTTACATATACTTTTTAAAATGCTCCAATTATCTATCAATTCTATAATTTGTTTAGTAGAATAATATATAAAAAGATTAAGAAATACACCAGTAAATGCAGTATAAAATTATTTTCCACTTAATATAATATATATATATATATTTAAAATATTTATGTTGAAATACAATGATACAGCATGAAGATTCATACAACTTATTTTTGCCATGTTTGATTCTGTTAAAATGTTTTAGGTTTTGTTAGGTTTCATTTCCAGTCATTTTGAGGAGAGTGTTTTGGAAGAATGTGTTATTGGAAGTGAGTTTGGAGAACGTGTACAAAATAAAAATGTGTACGTTTTGTTGAGAGAAATGATACGATATATTTTGAAAGACATTTTTAATTATAGATATATTGTTAATATTATTTTGTTATGGTTAATGAGAGATATTTTCAATAATAAATATTTTATCAATGTTATTACGTTGTAATTAGTGACATTTTAAGGTATAAGAATACTTAAATGTAGTAATAATTAATTTAGTTTTATGAGGGAAATATCATTCCTGAACAATACAAGTGACGAATATATTTTCGTATCCGAAGAAGAAAAATAATATTTGGAAGAAAAGTAAAAAGAGAAAGTAATCGAAACTACAATGTTCTGGTAATGAAATAGTATAAATAAAATTTATTAGATTAAATGATCAACTCAAAAGATTTATTTATTTTTTCATGAAATGAATCCATGTGTTATTTAGCATAAATTCCAAAAGTGAAAAAAATTTACCAAGTTAAATATCAGATGCAATTACAATTGGACTACTATGATTGCAACGACAAAGATAAATCAAATTATTAAAATAGATTCTGGATTTTGTGCGTAAAATATGTGAAATATAAGGGATAACATTGCTTTTGGAATATGGCCTTATAATTGATTAATATGATATAAAATTCAAATATGGATGGTTTGAGAAAGTAAATATTAAAGAAATCAAATACTCCATATATTTATGTAATTATTTTCATATCTCTCAAGTACAGAAAAATATACTTTTACTCTGATAATTTATAGAGGTCTTGCAAATTTAGTTCCATGGTTCGAAAAAAATTCAATTTTAATCATGAATGCACTTTAGGTTTTGCTGTATTCTATTTTTCAGAAAGTGGAATAACTAATATTATAAATACAACGGTGGAATGTACTTTTGAATTGATATAAAAAATAGATGTTATTTTCACATTAATTTTAATGAGTCTAATTAAACTAGATATTGTGAGGTATACTTTCATAAAAATGTGGTATTCTATTTGATTTTGTTTTTTTATTTTGATTTGTCGAATAGTACAAAATATAAAATTTTAATTTTTACAATTTTTATAAATAGTTGTTATATCTTATTTTATATTTATTAATTAATCTTATATTTTTTTTTCTTAATTTTAACTTACCAAACTTCAAATAATAAACTCAAAATACAATGAAATTTTGTTATTTGATTTTTTATTTTTTTAAAAAAATCATTTAACAAAATTATGGAATCGAAAATGGACAAAAGATAAAAGAAATAATAAAATAGTTACAAATATAATTTTCACAAATGATTTTAAAAGAAATTAATATATTGGTAAATATAATATAAAATTCAGATATAGGTGGCTTGAGAAAATATATGTTAAAAGGAATCAAATATCCCATTAATTGATATAATTATTTTTGTATCTCCCAAGTACAGGAAAATACACTTTTAGTTTCATAGTTCAGGAAGCCTTGCAAATTAATCCCATGATTTAAAAAAGATCCAATATTAGTCATGAATCCACTTTAATATATAGGTTTGCTCTATTCTATTTTTTCAATAAATGGAATAACCAAAATTACAAATACAATAAAGGAATGTGTATTTGAATTGATATAAAAAAATATATATTATTTTTCATCTTAATTTTAATGAATATGATTTGACTGTATATTGTGAGATATATTTAGTTTATTCACATAGAAATATTGTATAATAACATAATTTTTATATAGTGTGTCATATTTTTTTGCTATTCTAATACAATGTGACTTTTTATAGGGGTGATCACAATTCAATAAATTGATAGAATCAAATTGAAACTAAATATTGGGTATTTATCAAAGTCGAGCAAAAAAATTCAATTTGGTATTTGATTTTTATTTTCATAATAATTCAGTATTCGGTTTAATTTTAGTGTTTTATTTTTTTGATTTATCGAACCACACCTTATATCAAATTTTAATTTTTACAAGTTTTATAAATATTTTTTATATCTTATTTTATTTTTATTAATTAATTTTATACCTTTTTTTTTAATTTTAACTTACCAAACTAAAAATAATAAATTTAAAATACAATTAGATTTTGTTATTTAAATTTAAACTATTTAAGTTTTTATTTTTTTAAAATTTATTTAACAAAATAATTGAATCGAAATATAAACACATAAATAAACAAAAGAGAAAAAAAAAAGTAAAGTACTTATCAATATAATTTTTACATATATTTTTGGAATATCAAATAAATAAAAGTAGAGTTTGACTTGAACTCGTGTTCTTTTATTGTAATTATCCTATAACATTATTGATCAATTAAAAAAATAAACATTATTTGTTTCAAAATTATATTATTATTAAATTATATAACTACCATTAGAATTAATAATATTAAGAGGGTATTTTAGTCGGATTAAAAATTGAAAGAAACATTATCACTTTTATAATAGTATAAATAACCACAATTAATGGGCAAAATTGGAGCATTTGATTAATCCACACATTCGGCAATTAATGTTGTGAGTCTTTGCCAATAAATATGCTATTAATCGTTGTATTGAAGCAAGCAAGGTTTTTTGGGTTTTTGGGAAGTGAGATTGAGAGTGAATTAGGAGTTTTATCTCTTGTATTCACTTATGATCTTATTAGTGAAATAGTGATCCCTCTCCCCTAGATGTAGACAAATTGCCGAACCACATAAATTTATCATGTCATCATTTTCTATTTATTTTATTTTTCCTATCTAATTGCACACTTCCGCACAACAAACTTAATGTTGGGCGAGATTCAGTGGATTGCGTTAGATCAATTGAATGCAATGGTTTTGTGTTAAATTGAAAAGGTCTCATTGTGACCACATCACATTCAATCCCAGCAGAAACTTTATCAACACCAGGAGTCATGTTGTCGTAGCCCCCCGAAACCAGTGGATTCAAATTACATCCATCTCATTGAATTATCACTTGTCTCGTCGGAAGAAAAGCATTGGACACAGGCTCTAAATTTTATAGATTGATGTGAGACGGTGATATAAACTTTTCAATCAAGAAGAAGGGATGAAGAAATTCTAAAGGATTGAGGGCTTGAATCAATGCTGCAGGCAAATTCTCAAAACTACACAAAATAGAGAGAGAGAGAGTAGAAGTTAAGAATAACACTTTACAGCAGCCCAATCGATGATATATCATTCTCATTCTCTTTCAGTATACTTATAGAATGATGGAGAAGATGGTTTGTTTAGTTGTAACTACTCCAACTGAATGTGTAACCTCCTACTCCTACTATAATGCTAACTGACGGAAATTAAACATAAAATACATGACGTAAGTAAGAAAAAGTTACCAAAATTTGGATTTTTTCACCATGGTTGAGTCACTTATATTATCTTCTTGATTTCTGGTTTATTTTCATCTAAACCCAATCACAACAGAAGGCGTTTTTATTTACAATCTAAATTCTTTCCTAAGTGGTTCTTTTTTTTAAATCTTGATCACAACTTGGCTTCCCAATATTGTGCCTTCTTCTTATATTTGAAAATTGCATTAAATTACAACCCCTTTTGTCTATAGTTTTCTCATGTTATTTTCACTAAGAGTTTTTTCTTATCTATTGTCCAAAGTGGGAGAGAACATAGGGGGAGTTTTTTATGTACGTTAGTTATGGGGTGGTTTTCAGAAAACCACTCCCACAAAAATTCAATTTTCTTTTTGAACCTTTTTTGGTCGGATCAGCCTTCATGGGCCGGTCATTAACTCATTTTTTTTACATCTCCCACTCGCACATGAGGGCTGAAACTTCGTCTGTTGTGATCAAAATTATACCCCATAATTTTCATACAAGCAAAGGGATAGTGTGACTAGCTAGCGAGCATTCTAACAAGAGTTTAATGTCATACATCAGTTAAGGATATACAACAGCTCAATATCTCAAACTCGAGGACATAATATCTCGCTATACCATAAACTTCTTTGCTACACCAATTAAAGATCTCTGATCCCTCATTCAATATAAGAGCATAATTGATCTCATTATCATATCATGTATTCACAATTATGTCTCAAACATCTAAGTTTGACATAATTGTCTGGCCAATAAACACATATCAGGTGTTAGTCATAGATAGTCTTTCTTTTCTACTAGGATCTCTCAACTTTAAAAACAGATGCCTAACATATCCCACATTACAGAATCATCAATGGCTATTGGGAGCTTGGTAAAGTAGCAACACTACATTAAAATTTTGACAATAGTTGAAAGTCATAATTATATACAATGAGGTTATACAAACCTCTAGGTCTCACACACGAGGAAGCAGGGATCTTTTCACTCATTACCCAATGGTTACTTAGGCACACATGGTATGAAACACGTTTTTTGGTGCTTTCTTTCTTCTTGGAAGTGTATGTCATCTTTTCAAAATAATGCACCATACAGATCTTGGTCTAAGTGTACCCCAACACTTAACCTAAGTTTTCTTCTGTTTTGTCCTCAACAAATCACTAATACTACAAAAACTCACATCTGGCCATAAGACAAGTTTAATAGATAGTGAAAACCCATTTCTATTACTCAAACTCTAGAGAGTAATCTCATCTTGATCATTTATCAAGGCAAAATCTTTTTATGATTTTATACACAATAAAATCATAAATATCTCATCTCTCCATACAACTCAACATCAGAGGTGATTGCTTGTGTGAGAGTGTCAATCTCTATTTGTCTAACATACTTAGACATTGAATGTATATCATCATAAATATGTACACATACATAACATTCCAATGTCTTAAACTTATGGGGTTGAATCTATGGACATTCTAAAGTTCAAAGAGATCGTATTCTATGTAATCCTAAAGATTTGACATGGCCCATAAATACATCTCTAGGTTGAGGCTAAGTAGATAGCTACGATGAAATGCATAGACATATTTATTTATTTGCAATGATATCTCTCACAAAATTATAAAGTGTGTTTAGTTTTAATGCATTGGGATTTTTAGTATTGTAAGCAATAAATGACTGATTATCTCAATGATCAGAACTTCCACATAACTGGTTACAACTCAATAGCTTATACATACTCTTTATCTTCCCAGTTAATATAATATCATCAATAAAGAGATAGAATCATAAAACTCTTAATAGACTTATTCACAAGAGAATATTAGTTTTCATCTCTATGATGTAAATGTATGAGATCACTTCGTCATGAAGTCTCATGTACTATCCTCTCAAAAGCTTCATTGGGTCATGATGATTTTAAGTTCATAAATTTTATCTTCTTGGCCATCTACTATAGAATCATTTAAGCAATCTATATAGGTTTTTTTACATATTTATCTATGGGCTAATTCTCCATTTGAAAATGCAGTCTTTAGTCTATTTGATGCAATTCTAAATCTTAGATATTCATAATAACAAGAAACCAAAATAAAGGTATATCACCATCAATGAAATGGTTTGTCCTCAAATAACCTTTTTAACCACTAGGAGAACTTAATACCTTATCATAAATATCAGCCTTTGGTTATATTTTGAGAACACATTAATTCTTAATAGCTTTGTTCCAAAGTTTAACCAAAATTCCAAACTTGGTTTGATTTTGTAGAATCGAACATTTATTGTTGTGCTAAAAATTGTAGCTTATATCTACTTTGCAAGTCAAATCTTTAAATAGTATAATATACCAAATGCCATATTTGGTTGTAATTTTGTCATGAGAGCAATTATTACCACACAAGCTAGCAATCGCCTCCTTAACAACTTGCTAAAAGAGTTATTGCTGCCACATAGGCTAACAGATTTCATAGTTACATAGTATTCTTCCATTGCTTTACTTCAATTGCCTTTGTAAGGCATGATAGAGTCTCACCATAATAGACTCTACATCATCTTCTGGAGACTATTTTGTATTTGCACAAAATTCTAATTCAATTTTAGCTTGATCATTTGGATAAAATTACTCCCACTCAAAATAGGAAGCAATAAATATTCTTACATCATAAGTGATGAAACTTGATCGCTTAGATTGAATTACTCTTAATCAAATTTGGAAGCAATAACTATTTTGCATCATAAGTGAGACCATCATTCATATAGTTCCCCAAAATATTATAAGTAGTGTACATCTTTTCACTTTTTTTAAACCTATTGTTGTTTTCTCTGTTGAGTAGTATGATCCACACTAAGTCTTACATGACTTGGTATTGCCAATAAATACATATATTTGATTTGGTTGCTATGGTCATCAATCTTAGAAATATCATAAGCATGCCCTCTATACATTTGATCTTGTACTTTGCAAATTAACATTTATGGTCATTCGCCATAATGAACAGATTCGAAAGTCACATAGTTCCCAATCATCATCTGTATCAAAATGTTCACTATCATAAATTTAATTTCATAGTGCAAAATCGCATAAGTTCTAGGTAAGAATTACTAAGATTCTTCAAACCTTAGAACTCCTACTAGACTACATAGAATAATGTAATCATACATACAAGAACCTATTTTTTTATTCACATAAGGAGATAAACATATACCATCATATTGAATGCATGAAACTCAAAATAAATATGCGTTCATTATTTTCATAAATTCGAACATAATCATGCATTCATAAATTTTAAGCATATAAATTAAATTTGTTATTTTAAGCTACTAAATATGTTAACATATAATCATCTCTATTAAGGCTTCCAAAATTTTCAAGATATTATACGCTAATTGCCGTTCACTATAGCTTCTTGCCAAGAATTATTCTTAGCGCGCCCAACAACCACCACAAATAATAAAAAATAAGAAACATATATTAGATTTGGCCATAAAACCAACCTTAATATCCATGTCATATTATGTAAGTACATAACACTTACAATCATAAAATTTTAGTCTATACTCAATTTTATAGACTTATCACACAAAAATAAATTTTTTATGTGCTCTATAAATTGAGAAAAATAAGTCTAAGTGTCCTAATACTCCCACTTAGTAGCCAATATCTCAAAATAATTTTCCAAAATTTATAGAAATTTTTTTAGAATTATTCACGTTCAAAAAATATTTTTCTACAATTTTCACCAAATTTAATAGTATAAAATTCGTAAAAAATATTTTTATCAATTGAAAAAATAATTTTAATTCTATAAAAAATAAAAAAATAAATTTTGAGGGTAACGTTATTTTTTGGGCTAAAATGGCCACCAGAAATAGCCTAAACGCACCTACACGCACTGGAACCGGGTCAAGGAAATATTTGGCTAGGCTGTTGTGTAGTCCACTTACCCATGGCGGCGTATGCAGTAGACGCGTTGCCTTTCCAAATTTTTTGGCAACTTTTATTGGTTACTCCCCAATATTTGGATCTCCCGAATCCATTAGTGGTGTCTGTTTTCAATTTTGAGCAATGTATCATGTTGTGCGACTACACACCATGATACACTGAGAGTGAGATTGAGTAAGGCATTGCATCATCTTCTTCAGTAATTTTTCTATAATTTTTTAGAAATTCTTAAATTCAATCTAAACTTTGAAAGGCCATATCTCATTTATTTAAGGCCGATTTTCGTGTATAATATATGGTTGGAAAGTGCTTGACGAGTAGAATCTAATAATTTAAATTTTATGCAATAAAAACCATTCTTCATGGACTGAAAATTGAATTCTCAGTCGACCTGCAGCATAAAATATCTCATACTATACAAAACATATTATCATGAAACTTTGTAGATTAAATTTACCATGTATAAGTATGCTTCTATTAAAAATTTCCTATATATTGTTAAGCATATAATGATTTACCATTAAAAACCCACTAAACTTTTATAAAACAGGTTGTATACTTAATGGCATAAAATGAAGTATTTTAATACATTAAATATAGCTAAATAATTTCTGTAATTTAACCATATATAACTCTAATATCAATGATAAAAATTAAACATATCTTTTTTGCCATAGATGAATCACCTATATTATCTTCTTGATTTCTAGCTCACTTTCGTCTAAACCCAATCACAATGGAAGAGGTTTTTATCTACAATCCAAATATTTCTCTAAGTGGTGTTTTTCTTTAAATCTTGATCACAACTTGGCCTCCCAATATTGTGTCTTCTTATTCTATTCGAAAACTACATAAAAGAACAACCTCATTTATCTTTGTTTTGTTATGTTATGTTATTTTAACTAAAAGTTTTTTCTTATCTACTGTCCAAAGTGGGAAAGAACATGGGGGAGTTTGTCTTGTATGTTGGTTATGGGGTGGTTTTCAGAAAATCACTCCCATCAAAATTCAGTTTTCTTTTTGAACCTTTTTGGGTTGGGTCAGTCCTCAAGAATAACACATTAACCCATTTTTTTGTCCTTATGAACGATACGTTAACCCATTTTTCTTACACTAACTAATACTAACCAACTCAACTGACTCTAACTAAGAAGGTGTAAGTAAGATTAAGAAGGTGTGGTTTATGTTTTCTTCTTCTAAATGGCATTTCCTGTAAATAATTGCTTTTGCTATTTGAGCACGTTTTATGACATTTATGAATGGTATAAATCAGATGGAAATTTACTAGGCCACTAAATCTGGACGAGAATAGGGTCGTGACTCCCAACTCCACGTCCTAGTACCGCCAGATATTCTGCAACATTCTGAAATACTTGGCCAAGGTATATAAATGCGATTTGTCTAGAATTACTGAAACTTAAAATGGAATCATGGTTATTGAGTCGATTAGAGTTTCGATTTTTATCCATACCCTAAACTCAATACTCTCGTCTAATTCCTTTTTGGGCTAAAAACTTCTAAGTTAAGGATTGTGGAATGCATAGGAGATTCATGTATTCTACGAGATAGGTGACAAATCCTTTTTTGGCCACTTATAATCCTCCATACACGAAGATTATACACCCAACATAAACCCCTTATAATTGTTAGGCAATTGGAAAATACAATAATGCGCCTGATATCGTGGACAAGGCTACTATGGTGCTTAATTCAAAGGACAAATTTATGCACTATTATAACTAGGAAATTCTCATTCAAAGAATAAAATCTTCAATTGAGAATTTCCTATAGCCCTGTTCGGTGTACACATTCCTCAACGAGCACCCACACATATGCACTAGTGTCACCATACTGATGCCTATAGAATGAGACATTCTCATTTCGTGCATACATCATGTGTGCAAGTCTAACGGGCTCATCGGTGTGCTATCTCAATGAACTATCAACTCGAAACTAGTTTAAGACCAAAGCCTTAGAGGTATTTTCTATGTATGTATGGTCTTGGGACTTGATCTAATTACTTAAGTGCAATTAAAGATAAAGAAGTGTCAATTTTATTAACATATTTTGAATAATATTGTCTAATGCAATAATATAAAAATGGCCAGTAATTGGCACGCTAGGCACTACTTTAACAATCTATCGTGGGCCCATCTTCCCGAGATATCCTTTGAATACTATTTGCCCTAGGGGTCTAGTTAGTAGATTTGCTATGTTTTTTCTGCCGAGACAACTCTTTCCACTATACAATCACCTCTACCAATGATGGCTAAATTCAAATGGTATATTATATGCTTGGATCTATGACGAGATCTTGGCTCTTTTACTTATGAAATTGCCTATTGTTATCATAGTAAACAAGTACAGGACAACAACAGTGGAACTACTCCCAACCTTTGGTCAAAGTTCCTCATCGAAACACCTTCTTTCACAATGTCCATGTAGCATTATATTCATCCTTGATGGTGGAATCCATAGTTGTCTGAAGATCAAAACTTGTTCTAGCTAACCACCTACTATTAGGATGAATACAATCCTAGATATAGGCTTCAAGTTATCAATTTTGGACTAAAATCTAGATACAACTTCCCAACAACAGTTCTCTATAATCGTACTCCAAGAATACATCTTCAGTGCTTCACAAACACCTAAAAAGTTATTCTCTACATCTTTTCTATGCCTTCCAATACTTTTCACATGAAATAGACCTATATCCGCTTGTGATATTTAGAACATTTATGATATCACGTCTCGTTCATAGATTTGCAAACATTATGCTTTTTATAAAGGATACATAAAGTTTGTGAGTCATTCTTTTCTCTTTTCTCCAGAAGTCTTTAGGGATATAAACTTCAAAATGAAAACCTGTAACTCATAAGCAAGAATCTCCTCTTAGATTCTTCCATGCTAAACCCTTTTAGCATCTATATATGTAGATTTAGGATAACCCAAACATCTTTAAGATCCTTATAGATCAAAATCCCCAATCTCTAGGATATTTTCCCAAATCTCTCATGGAGAACTTAGTAGATAACAACTCTTAGTTGACTACAATATTCCTAAACCATCATTATGAGTAGAATGTTGTCAACACAATAAACTCTATTATGCTTCCACTAACCTTCTTGTACACACTTGGTTCATCTGCATTCCTGAGGAAATCAAAATATTTGACTAACTTAGGGAATTGAATGTTCCAAGTTTGGGAAGTACATTTTGAGTAAGTAAGTGGACCTTTTGATGTTGGCAAATAGTTTTCTTGCATCAATGAGATATGAACGCATCAAGTTGCTTGATATAAATCTCCTTCTCACTACCCATATTAAGAAAGACAGTATTCTATCTGTTTCCATATCTTAGTATTCATAATACATAAATATGGCCATCAAAATACTAATAGAATTCTGCATTACATCTGGTAAAAGGCTTTCTTAGTAGTCAACACTTTGACTTTGAGCGTAACCTTATGCTACTAGTCATCCCATATAGGTTATCACCTGTACTCCAGCTTCAGCTTACAGTCTACCTTATTAAGGTATATAGGGTCCATTTTGGATGATATTATTCCATTTTCCCAAATTTGTGTTATACATCTTTAATCCATAATTATTTGGATCAATAACCAAAGGAGATCTCCTTATTGCTCTCTAGCAAGAGGCCCTTTCCTGATAGCCGGCCTTGAGATCCTCTCAGATCTCTATCGAGATTTGTGTATTAGGAGTTTAACAATTCTTTTATGCACCTATGGTTCTTGAACTCCTTCAAGTTTTATGATTTTGCCATTTCTATCTAATTGAAACTCCTTCAATCAAGAAAGTGCCATTCCTTGTAAGAAACATCTTTGTTTCTAAGAATCGTATAAATGGTATCCATTAAATTCTTTCTGATATCCCATAAATTTACACAAGTTAGAATTTCATATTCAACCTATCTCCTATAACTACTTCAAGGAAGCAGTACACAATATACCCTCAGGTAATAATACGAGTGGTTTTTGCCACATCATATCTCATATGATGTTGTGGGCATCGACTTAGATAATAATCTTATTTAATAGGAATAACATTTATTCCAGAGTGTGTTCCTATAATAAAGGAGGAAATTATGTGAAACTTATCATAGATTCACTTTAAGAGAATCTATTCTCCTTAGAAAATCAAGAAACTTTAAGCTCAAGTACTTACCTCCTCGATTGGATCAAAGAGTCTTTTATATTCTCACATTTTGTATCCCATCTCATTCCTAAGACCTTTGAACCTTTCAAATAATTTTAACTTGTATCTCTAAAGATACACATACCAATACCTTAATGGATCATTAGTAAATATAATGAAGTAGTGGTAGTTTTCTCGAGCACTAATACTTAGTAGCCCGCAAACATCTATATGGTTCAAATCCAAAGGATTTTTATAATGCTCCATGTGTCCAACAAATAGTAATTTGGTCATATTTCCCTTAAGGCAAGATTCACCAGGTTGGCATGTCAAGCTAGTCCTAAAGGTGAAACATTGGTACCATCTTGTGAACTCTTTTCTTAGTGATATGTCCTAATCTCACATTCCACAAGTATGTGAAACTATGATGATCTAATTAAAGTCTATTTTGTTGAATCATGTAACATGGAATTTTGTGACAGTATAAATTAATTGCCAAGACGAACATCAAGAACCATGGAATATTTTTATCCTTTGATTATTCAATCAAACTTTCTCTATTTCAGTAGAGATATTGCTCTTAATTTCACTTTAGTCTCTAGGAAAATAGTTACTACTATCCCTAATTCCATCTGGAGCTAAGTGGACCATTCCTCTAGCTAATGAAGTAAAGTTTTTCTTCATTTTCAAGCTTAAGGATTGTCCTTTCCTCTTAGTCTCATCCTATTGTTATCCTCTACAACTCCTTATAGAGATGGGACCATATTTAGTATCCAATACCCAAGAAGAATAGTCAATACTAATGGTTGACTTCAACAAAATATAATTTTTAATTAGAACCCTTTCAAAATCAAAGTTTGGATTAGAACCCTTTTCTAATTGAAGGCTTGAATTAGAACCCTTTCCAATTCATTTAAGCAAGTCCATACTTGCATTTTCTCTTTCTATGCCTCTTTATACCTCAATGGTTGCATAACCTATCTTATTCGAATTAATACTCCAACCAATTTCAATTTTAAATTTTGTTTCTATTGAGAACTCTTTCTCACTCCGTCTCGTAGACCTTTAGTCTTAGAATAGGTAGAACCAACAACTGAAATTGGGCATAGACACCTAGAATCTCATATAACTCTTTATATGATGTCCTTTGATAATTGTAGAAGGTTTTATACATTATTTTGCAGAATGTGCAGTGGGAGGTGCTTCCAAAACTTTTGTGGGAGTTATTTCCACAACTATTGCAGAAACTCTCTTTTACGCATTTTGTAAACCTCTTAAATTTAAGAATCATTCTCAAATTTCAAGAGCATCCAGATGGATTGGAGCTTAGTGATATTTATTGTTGTGTTGAATAATTCAAGCGGATCTAAAAGTGAAAACTATTATCCCAAGTGAGGTAGAAAACTAAGAATTTATTCGACAATATACTCATTTATATCATGATTTTTATTTATAAATATCTCTCACTATTTTATTCAAATTCCATCACTCTCTAGATGGCGATTCAAGAAATCATACTTCCTACGAGGCTTGAGGTACAATTAATATTTTACATGCCCAAGAATATGAGACCATATTAACCTATTTAGTTACATCATATGTAATCCCCAAGATATTTTGCCTCACTACTTCCATATGCCTCAATAATATGACGACATATAGTACTATGTGTCAAGCAGTATCTATCAGACTTCCATGTAGATGGAGCATCTAAATGTCCCATGACTTATGGACAACAATAAAGATGAGTCGATCCTATAGGTATCCCCATGCTTAATATAGATGATATCTTTCCTTCATTTAGGCATCCTATGACTCATGGATAATTTAAATGTGATAGCATTGTCATGTCTTCTACTTTTGCTGGAAGGCATGAATGATTAGCCCACCTAAATTTTGCCCATATTTGTTGATATAGAATTTTAGAAATTCTTAAACTTGATTTTTACGTGAGGGTTCATTTTGTAATTTCAAGACCTCATCTATTTAATCTTAATTTTATTTATTTAATGGTACAATATCCTAATGATCGCAAGCATAATCAATAGGAAAGCATCAAATAAACCTATGCATATGTCTACCATACATACACAATAATGGAATGATCATGAGTCATATCATATGCAATCTACTCGTACCAAAGTGGATCTAGAACAATCTAATGGTAGCAATTTAAAAGACACACATATCCTATCAATTACATGAACGTATCACCGCGCATTCTCATGAACGTATCACCGTGCATTCTTACACCTTTATTCCTTATTTTTCTCCACCTTGCTCATTCTTCTTGTCAAACAAAAATAAAACCTCACATCCTAATTCTACTCTCGTTACAAATGCTATTCCAAACAAGAAACCTTGGAATTTCTTTCATAAGAAAGTACATAGGAGGGAGATAGACTTTACATTTAGAGAAAAAAAATAAAAGGAGAGATATGCCTTATTTTAATTAAAACCCCAAAAAATAATAAACTATTCACATAGAACATCCATAATTAAATATCCAAGGCTCAATGATCATCCTCATGTACATGCTTTAATTTATACATCACGGTCTTAAATTCAAATCATATAAAAATTTACAATTTTATATGTTGATTTTTTGATTTGGGATAATAAACTATTTTTTTTTATTTTTCATAAAACTTTATTATTTTTAAAATTATAAATTAATTTAAAAAATTAAATAAATAAAAAATGTGTGCAACAATTACACATAGAACAAAAAAGAAAAACAACTGAGTGAAAAACCCAATAGCACCATGGCGCCTGGGCGTTTGTTTGCATCGAGTCACGATAGCTTTGGGTAGCACTATGGTGCTAATTTGCAACTTCTACAGTAACAAACGCGTAACTGGCCTTTTTTTATGTCCAACATCAACATTTTTCCATTCATTTTAATTTTAATGCACATAAAAATCATATAAACAAATTTATCGCACATAAAAATCAAATTATTCACAAAATAATTCATTACATGAAATCCAAGCATACATTCTGATAACAATGTTGGGTATGCAAATTTGTGGGACTAAGCATAGCAGAAATTTAAAATTTTAAACATGCATAAAAAATTTCAACATATAGTCACGAATTCAATGTGATTAATCAATTCGCATCTAGGTATTTCATTTAAATAAAAATAAAGATTTTTGTTATTATACCTGAATTGAGCACTCCGGTTGATAAAGTTGACTTCAACAATTGAAATCATGGCTAAATCATAAATATCATCGCAGGAATCCAAATGTCTTCCCTTTTATCCACATGATGAGTAAGACCATAATTCAATATCTCTGCTAGAAGATATTGAATCTTTGTTTCTAATTTAGAATTTTTGGAGCGTAGATTAATTTCAATATCAACTAGATGAAAAGAGAATTAATCAAATTTCAAAAGGTTTGGAACTAATTGATAGAACAAGAACTTTAGAGAAAAATAAGCAAAAATGGCGTGTATTTTCTTGCACAATGAAGCCAAATTTTGTTGCTTTACCAGCCCTTATTATTGACTTCTATAGAGGTGATAAGCTCATAATTATACACATTTTTTACACTCCCATGAGCACAAATTTTAATGTTTTTAAATGATGAATTTGTGTACTTATTTTTTAATATATGTTGTGTAGGTACAAAGCTAAAAGATATGGGGTTGAAAGAAGAAAAAGACAAAAAAAATTGAAAAAATGGGTTTTGGGCCGCGACACAAAAATTCCATGACACGGCACCAAAGTTTTGATCCGCAGCCCAGAAAACCTATACTACAACTCAAGTTGATGAAAAGTGGCAGTACATTTTGAGCCATGGCCCATAAATTCTATGTCCTAGCCCCAAATGCAAAGAGTGTTTTGAGTTGCAGCCTAGAAATTTCCATGTTGCAGCCCCAATGCACATATTACAATGCAAAAGGTTTCGAGCCGCGGCTCCACTATGCATAAGAGAAAAATATTCTCCAGTGGATTTTTGATGAAAAGTGGTGACCCATGAGCCATTTCAGCATATTTCTTATTGTCCACATCTTAGATACAATACACACATCACCACCTCTATGATATGCTTGTATATACCCTATATACACATAATTCACATCACACTTTACATTATTCACTCATCACCTAACACACACTTTATACCAAAATTCTCACACACATTTTCTCTCCACCCAAAACATACATTTTTCCATATTTCTACATACACTACACCAAGAACACATACACCTATTTTCAAGGAGCTTATGATTTGAAGCTAAGAAGAGAAGAAGCTTACATTGGGCTAGAAGTGAAGAATCTTTTAGTGGTTGTGATATTCTTCTTTAGTTTCTCCTTTAAATTATTTAGATTTGAGAAATTTGTAAAAATCATGATGTTGGGAGACAATTGGTGTTTGCTTGATTTCAATATGAGTAAACCAACTTTTGTCAATGCTTGGAAAACCATATCTATGAATTTATGAATTGATATAATGTTTGTGGTATGGATAATGTTTGATTTGTGATGAGCCTACATTATGTTCTTAATGCTTCTTTAGATTTGGCCAATTCCAAGATGATCTTTGTTGTTGTAATTGAGACTAGGAGGTGGTATTGTAACAAGTGTTTGTGTAGTGTATGCTGTGGACGAGGTCGCTATAGTGACATAGGATTTAGTAGATGATGTAGTTGTAGACATGATAGTCAAAAGCTAGATGAAGTCACAAAGCTTAATGCATCATTAGTATGTTAAACCCATAAATGGAGATGTCACAGGATATCTTCTAATGGTAGATTTGATATATATAGGGGAAAATATCTTAATACATTCAGAACTCCCACTGTCACACAACTAAATATCAATCCTAACCACAACTTGTGAAATTCATAATGACAAAGAATGGTATTCATGGCCTTGACTCTTCTCTTTATTGGACTCTATCCCCCGCACTCCTTGATTTTAATTTTTGCTTAGTTAATTTGTTTTTATTTTTCAATTATTATATCAAATATTGTTTGGTTGAATATAATTGGGTGGTTTTTACTTTGGTACTTATGCACACACTTCTTTGGGAGACAACAACCCTTCTCGTTTCTTTTTACTAAAAATTGATATCGTACACTTGCAGTAGGATTGTTTATACATCCACATGAATTAAGAGGTATTTTTACACACCTTTAAGTCTTGACCTAATTCGATTAGGAATCCAAGACCCCTTTCTTATTTATCTCAATCTTGTTTCTATCTAAGACTTGTCTCTAATTATATTTTTATTAAGACTCAAGGTCTTAATTAGTTTTTTGTCTAAGATATAGAGTCTTTAATTCATAATTAAAGACTACATATGGGCATCTCCTACGAGGCCCACTAACATTAGGCTTTCAATTTAATTAACATCTATTAGTTAATCAAACACCTTCCTTCGCAACATCTCATGCAACATTGTATTCAACTTAGATGGTGGAATCTATTATCGTCTCATACTTTGAACTCCTTCTATCTGACCGCCCACCTTTTAGGATAAACATGATTCTAGACATAGACTTCAAGTTATATACTTTAGAATAAAAGCTAGATGCAACATGGCAGCTTCAATATTCCATAACTGTACTCCAAGAAGGCTTCTTCAGTACTTCACAAGCACCTAAAGGATATTCTCTATGGCTTTCAATACTTTTCACATAAAATAGACTGATATATGCTCGTGACACTCAGAGCATTTATGATATTATGTCTCATACATAGATTTGCATACATTATGCTTCCTATAGAGGATACATAAAATATGTGAGTCATTCTTTCCTCTTTCCTCCAAAATTTTTTGGGGATATAGACTTCAATTAAGAAAACCTATAACTCATAGGCAAGAATCTCATCTTAGATTCTTCTATACTAAACCCTTTTAGCATTTATATACATGGATGTAAGATAGTCTAAGGATCCTTTTAGATCCTTATAGATATAAATCCCTAATCTCTAGGATGTTTTCCCAAATCCCTCATGAAAAAATTAGTAGATAACAAGCCTTTGTTGACTACAATACTCCTACACCATCACTATGAATAGAATATAACCAACACAATAAACTCTACTATGATCCCACTAACCTTCTTATATACACTTGGTCCATCCGTATTTCTAAGGGAATCAAACCATTTGATTAACTCAGCAAATCAAATGTTCTGACTTTGGAAAATTTTAAGTCCATAAGTGGACCTTTGATGCTTATAAATCTTTTGCTTCCATTAATGGGATATAAAGGCCTCAGGCTGCTATAAATAAATCTCTTTCTGAATACCTTTATTAAGGAAGGCAGTCTCTACATCTATTTCTATATCATAATATTCATAATACATAAATATAGTTAGCAAAATACCAATAAACTTTGGCATTGCATCTGGTAAGAGTTTCTTATTAGTCAACACTTTGACTTTGAGCATAACCCTTTGCTACTAATCATGCCTTGTACATCATCACCTCCCTTTGTACTCCAGGCTTTAGTTGCAGACCCACATACAAGTAATGGGTACAATACCTTGTGGTGGGTCCACCAAGGTCTAAACCTTATTGGAGTATATGGAGTTCATCTCAAAAGGTATTTTTTCATTTTTCCTAATTGATGTCATGCATCTTTGTGTGCTAAAAATTTAACAATTCATTCTTGCACCATTACCTCTTGTTGGACAACAGTGGTTCTTGAACTCTTTCAAGTTCTATGATCTAGTCATTTCTATTAAATAAAAACTCTTTCTTCTTAAGAAGTTAGCATTCCTTAAAACAAACACCATTTTTTCTAGGAAACACCAAAATATTATCCAATAAATTCCTTTGGATATCCCATAAATTTGAATAAGTTGGATTTTCATATCCAACCTATCACTCTCTAACTGCTTCAAGGAAGCATTACAGTCTATACCCAAGTGTTTTGGCTACATCATATCTCATAAGACATTATGGGCACCAACTTAGATGACAATCTTATTTAACATGAATGAAGGAGGAAATTCAGTAAAAATCATCATTGATTCACTATATGAGGATAAAATAAGAATGAAAAAGGAAATTAAGTAAAATTCAACACTGATTCACTTTATGAGAATCTAATTCTCCTTAGATAGTCAATAAATTTTGAGCTCAAGTACTTGCCTCCTCGATCAGATCAAGGAGTCTTAATACTTATCTCAATTTATTTCTCTATCTCATGCCCATGTCTTTGAACCTTTCAAAAAGTTTAGACTTGTATCTTTAAAGATACACATACTTGTACCTTGATGGATCATTGGTAAATGTAATGAAGTAGTCGTAGTTTTTATCCAGCACTAACACTTAGTTGCCCGCATACATCTGTATGAATCAAATCTAAAAGATTTGTGGAATGCTCCATTTGTTCAACAAATGGTGATTTTCTCATCTTTTCCTTATGGCAAAATTCACAAGTTGACATATGAAACCCGTCCTAAAGGTTAAGCAATTGTGCTATCTTGTAAACTCTCTTCTAAGAGATATCACCTAATCTCACATTCTACAAGTATGTAGAACTATGATTATCTGATTAAAGTCTATTTTTTTAAATTGTGTAATAAGGAATTCTATGGCAATATAAATTAATAGCCATTGCACAAATATCAAGAACTATGGAACATTCCCATCATTTTATTTTTCATTCAAACTTTTTTTAATTTAACAAGAATCCCACTCTTTAATATCGTTTGTCACCAAAGGCAAATAATTAGTGCTACCCTAATTCCATATTGAGCTAAGTGGACCATTCCTTTAGCCAATGAATCAAACTTTGCTTCATCTTCAAGTGTAAGATTATCCTTTCCTTTTAGTACAACTATTTGTAGAGATGAGATCATATTAGGTATTCTATACCCAAGAAGAATTGTCAACTCTAATGGTTGACTTCAACAAAATATAAATTTGAATTAGAACCCTTTCAAACTCAAATTTAGATTAGAGCCATTTCTAATTCAAAGTTTAAATTAGAACCCTTTCTAATTCATTTAAGTAAGTATCTATTTACATTTCTATGCCCTTTATGAAGCAATGGTTGCATAAACCTATCTTATTTTGATTAATGCTCTAGCTTAGCCTGGTTTTGTATTTTATTTCAATTTAGAACTCTTTCTCACTTCTTCTCTTAGACTTTTAGTCTTAGAGTAGATAGAACCAATAACCCAAATTAGGCTTAGACAACTAGAATCTCCTATAACTCTTTATAGGAGGTCCTTCTTCAATAATTGTAGAAGGTTCTATATAACTTTTTGTAGAATGTGCAATGGGAGGTGTTTCCACAACTTTTGTGGGAGTTGTTTTTACAACTATTGTAGAAACTTTCTTTTGTGCATTTTGTAAACCTCTTAAAAGTTTGAGAACTATTCTCAAACTTTAAGAGCAATCTGATAGATTGGAGCTTAGTGATGTTTTTTGTTGTCTAGAATAATTCAAGTAGATCTAAAAGTGACAAATATTATCCTAAGAGAGGTAAAAAACTTAGCATATATTCATTTATAATATGATTTTCAGTATAAATGTCTCCCACTATTTTATTCAAATCCCATCACCCTCTAAATGGCAATTCAAAAAATCATATTTCCTAGCGAGCTGAAGATCCAATTAATATTTTATATACCTAAGAATATTAGATTGCATAAAATATAAAAGATAGACTTTGCATTATATGCAACCCCCAAAATATTTTGCCTCGCCACTTTCCATATACACTAATATTATGACAACGAATAGTACAAAGTGTCAAGTTGTACCCATCAAACTTTTATGTAGATGGAGCATCTAAGCGTCCCACGACTTATGGACGATGATAAAGATGAGTTCATCCCATGGGCATCCCAATACTTAGTTGAGATCACATATTTCCATCATTTAGGTATCCCACGACTCATGGACAATGTCCTAAATGCAATAGCATCATCATATCTTCCACTTTTGATTGAAGGACTTGACAATTGGGCCCAACCCAATTTTGCCCTTATTTGTTTGATATAGAATTTTAGAAATTCTTAAACTTGATTTTCAAGTAAAGATTCATCTTGTAATTCCAAGACCTAGTCTATTTAATCCTAATTTTGTTTAGTTAATGGTATAATATCCTAATGGTCACAAGCATAATCAATAGAAAAGCATCAAATAAACCTACACATACATCAACTATACATACACAATAAAGAATTATCATGAGTCGTATCCTATACGATCCACTCAAGCCAAAGTAGATCCAGGTCAATTTAAGGATAGCAATTAAAACGACAACACATAGATTCTATCTATTACATACACTCATGGGCCTTCATTCCTTGCTTTTCTCCATCTTGCTCATTCTTTTTATCGAACAAAAAAAAACATCACATCCTAATTCTACTCTTATTACAAATGTTATTCCAAATAAAAAAACTTAAAATTTATTCCAAAGGGAAGTACATAGGAGGGAGGTAGAATTTATATTCAGAGAAAAAGCGAGGCACGCTGGCCTCATTTCATTTAAAACCCAAAGTAATGAAACCAAGCATTCATAATGCACATAGAATATCCATATTAAAATGGTCCATGATCATCTATAGCATTTATGCCCAATTTATACACCATATGTAATAAATTCAAACCATATAATTTTATCCTTTTATGTGCTAATTTTTCAATTTGGGATAAATTATTTTTAGTTTTTCATGAAAACACATTTTAATAAATTCTAAAATTAACATTTAATTTTTAAAATTATATAAATCAAAAACCCGTGTAATAATTACACAATGGAATGAAAAAGAAAAATAGTCTAGTGTGAAACCCTTTTGAAAATTTTTACAAGGCCACGTGGCTGCCAAGGCGTCTATTTGCCTCGCATCGCGATATCTCTAAGCGCTAATAATTCATGACTACTGCAGTAACAGATGCGAAACTAGCACATTTTTATGTCCAACATCAATTATCTTTCATTGAATTCTAATTTTACGTTTAAAATAATTTATCCTAAACAAAAAATCATATAAATAATTTTATCACACATATAAACAGATTATTTTCATAATCATCCATCTCTTAAAATTCAAGCACACCTTTGTGAAAGTATCTGGATGTGGTAATCTAGGCTCTAATACTACTGTTGGGTTCGCAAAATCATAGGACTAAGCACAATAGAAATTAAAAAATTTAACACATGTAGTCTTAAATTCGATGTGATTAATCGGTTCACACCCAGATACTTCGTTTAATTAAGAATAAAGGTTTTCATGATTATATCTGAATTGAGCACTTGAATTAATGGCGATGTTTGAGCGATTGAAATCATTGCCCCATATTAGAAACTGATTCGCCAAGGAGTCTAACTGTCATTCTTCTAACGGTATCCACAATAATTAAACAAACCCAACTTTATTAATTGATCTAGTCAATTAATTGGTTGGTTCTATAAAGGCTACCTAATCAAATTTGGCCCAATTATATAATTTTATTATTTAATTAGATAAATCAGTATAGCTCTTATCACTCTCCATGAGCCCCTAATCTTAATTAGGTTCAATTAAAATAATATTATTATTTAATTAGATAAATTAATTTAATTCTTTAAATTAATTATAGCTCAAGTTAATTAATCTCTATTAATTAACTTAATCCAAATCCTTGAATTAGTTTCTATTTTATGTGTGACCCCTTAGGTTCACAAATAAGCATGCAATACAACTCTTGCAACTTAGTGAATAAATATCTTTGATTAATTAATCTATTTTGGAATTAACTCTTTAATTCCAAGAACCTCACAAGTCAAGGAAAGCATCGAGTAGTACATCTTAACTACCTAGTCTTATGTGTATTTTCAAGTGAACCTATATATGTTATGAGTACCATGCATAGGCAATCCTTCCACCAACTGATTTCTCGATTACATTTAGGGCATGAATTATTAGTTGATACCTTAATTAACTTAATAACTATGATTCCATTCCTAGTCACATTGACTCATAATGAATTATTAGAAAGCCTTTGTCTAATATTCATCTTGCTTTGGCAAGACTTTTGAGTCAAGGACCATGGAATGTATAGAAGATTCACTTATTCTGCCAGATAGGAGATAAATCATTTGTTGGTTATTCATTAAACTCCATACACTAAGATCATACACCCAATGTAAACTCCTTGTAATTTTTATGCAATTGGGAAATATATCAAAGCACATGATATCGTAGACAAGGCTACCATGGTGCCTCAAATCAAAGAACTAATTTATATACTATCATAATTGAAAAATTCACATTCAATGAATAATATTTTCAATTGAAAATTTCCTATGAGCCTATTCAGTGTACTTGTTCCCCAACGAGCCCTATACACGTGTTGGGTTTCTCATGATCCAGGGGGATTCGCATCGGAAAATTAAAAATTTTAAAATATCATACCATAATAATTATAACAATACCTCGGATCCGATACGATTTCTAATGATCTCGCACTTTCCATTGGTTGTAGTAAAATAATTAAAGTTTATATTTATACCATTCTATTCACTCTAGTTGTCGTAGGGTATGAATTAATTGCTAGCTTTTTTTTTTTGAATTTTGTTCATAAGGATCTAGATATCTCCCATCTAAAGTAGTCCATACTTTGAGTAAGAACACAAAATTAAAATTCTGCTAGCAATTCTAATTTCTTATCTAATCTAGATAATGGAGTGTATACAGACAATATTAATTCTTATTATCAACTTGTGATAAAAGAATTAACACTTAAAGATGGAACTTTTGGAGAAAAATGATGGATGAAGAAAATAATTTTCTTCTACTTATACCTATATGGACAAAAATTAGAGGATGATTATTCATTCTTAAATTTATGGCCATGGTGTATTTATAGGGGGCATAAAATTTCAAGAGTCCTACTCTTGGTATTTTGTATCTCATTTTAATTGGTTAGAAGATATTTTGGTTCATCCAAACTTCTTTCAATTTTATCTCTTTCATATCTTCCAAAGATATTCAAAATTACCCAAGAATTCCAAACTCTTGAATTTTTATCCTTTATCAACCACCTTCATGGACCTCTCCTAATAGGCTTTTGTGAATTGGGTTTGGACTTAAAAAAAACAAATTCCACAACCAATTCAATTAATTATTTTACCCAAATTAATTAATTCCATTTAGCCTATCTAATCAAATTAGACCCAATTAAATAATTTAATTATTTAATTAAGTGAATTAATTTAATAATTAAATAAACTTATGGACTACACAATTAATTTGATCCAATCAAATAATTGTTTCACTCCAATTGGGCTCCTTAATCTTATTAGGTCCAATTAAATAATTTAATTATGTAATTTAATAATTAATTCAACTCCTTGAATTAATTTAAGCCCCAATTAATTAATCTATATTATTTAATTAGATCCAACCTTTTGAATCAATTCCTAAATTAGAAATGTTGCATCTCAAATTGTGAGTGACCCTTTAGATTCACAACTAAACTATCAGTGCGCTTGCAATATTTGCAACTTATGAATATTATTAATTATTCTGCTTGAAATTAACTCCTTAATTTCAAGAACCTCACAAGTTATGGGAAACACCTAACAAGTGTATCATGACTACCTAGATTAGAGGAAATAGCGAGTGAACCTATTTCAATTATAAGTATCATACATGTAAGGTTTTTCCATCAACTAATCTCCTGATTAAGTCTAAGACATGGATATATAGTCGAAACCTTAATTACTCAATAACTATGACTCCATTTCAAATTTCAATGACTCATAACGAATCATTAGAAAATCCTCGTCTAACATTCATCCTGCCTTGGCTAAGAACTTCTTAGTCATGAACTATGAAAATATAAGAGATTCACTTGTTCTACCAGACAAGTGGTGAATCCTTTGTTGACCACTCATTAACCTCTATACATATCAATTCAATATCTAATATATCCCCTTTATGATTGTCAGACAATCAGAAGATACATCAAAATAAAACAAGACATGCATAAGTCAAAAGACTAATCGTGTACTATCGTAACATAGAATTTCTTATTTTGACAAACAAGTTTTCAGTTAAGAAATTCCAGTAGGCTTGTTCAGTGTACTTGTTCCCTAATAAGCACCTATATATATGCACTAGCATCACTACGCTAATGTCCATGGAGTGAGACATCCTTCTTATATGAGTATGCATCATATGCGTGAGTTTATTAGGCTATTCGATGTCTGATGAGTGGATTTTATACCCATTAATTGAGTACCATTTGCTTAATTTTTTGTTTAGTTTTTGAGTGTTTTGTTACTTTTAATGCATTTAGTTTGAAATATTGTAGGTAATAGTATAATGAGGAGAAAATGGAAATAAACATAAAACTTGGTTTAAATTTTCAATAATTCGCTTTTTGGTGTTATTGGGGCAGTGTTAATATTTCAATCATACCTTTTTGCTCCAATATCATTTTGACTTGTTTCTTGAATTATTGGAAAGTCAAGAGATATATTTATAATGTTATTCGCTTTTTGGTGTTATTGGGGCAGTGTTAATATTTCAATCATACCTTTTTGCTCCAATATTATTTTGACTTGTTTCTTGAATTATTGGAAAGTCAAGAGATATATTTATAATGTTTATGTTTACCATGAAATCCAGTTCTTTCTATTTCAATGAGAAAAATTGGGTTAAATATTTTACACTTGACTGAACATTTTAGGTATGACACATTTCGGCTTTTCATACATAAATATTTTCAAAAATTTGATATTGAGTTGATTCAAGTTCCTATCGAAAGCCAAGACATAGAGCTACAACTCATATGAAGATACTAACAGCCAATTTAGCCTAAAAATAGGTGAAAAAATAGTTGAAAGAGGCTATAAGTGCAAGAGAAATTGAACTTGGACAGCAAGAGCAGCGCCTAAGCGTTGCAATGTCTGTCTAGGATAGAATTTGCAGCACCTAGGCATCGAAAATCAGTGCCTAGGTGCTACCCTCACTGGACTGCAAAGTGCTGCAGTGCTTAGGCGCTGCCAACTGGGCAAATAAGGGCAAATTGGTATTTTATACCCTCTTTTGGGCATCTCCCATCAAATTTAAGTATTTCAAAAGCCTCCATTTCAAATTTTGGAGAGAGGAAGAGAGAGAGAGAAGAGAAAACAAGCTAAGAAAGAAGATGGAAGAATTCTTCCATAGTTTGTGAAGAAGACATCTACAAGGGAAGAAACTCATAATCTTCCAAGTTTTATTTCATTTTCCTCTTTTTCTCATTAATTATGTTCATGGATATTATTGAGTTATCTTTCATTTTTACCATCATGAACTAATTTCTTTTTCTATGGTTGTGATGTAATCTAATTATGATGTTTTAAATATTTGTATCAATTCAATTCTTGATTTAATTTGCAAGTTGAGTTTTCTACATTGTTCTTAATGCTTTCAATTAATTGACAATTAATTGAATGATTTGCTAATCATATTGACCCGGGAGGTGATATATATCTCTAGTTCTATGTGTAGAAATCATAAATTGCATGTAAGATAGGAATATACTTGCATGATTTGTGTAGTCTTGTTAGAGATCCATAAAACCTAATGAATTGTTGATTATTGTAATTCACATAGAAATATAATGGATTAGCAATTGATGATATTTTCATTAGACCTTGGCAGAGGCTAGTGGATAATTTAGGGATTCTCGACTATCACTTGGGAATTAAATTGAGATTGATGAGATAAATTATTCAATTCGAATTAATTATTGTGAAATCATAACTCTAGGATTTTTAGTTATTGAATTTCATCTTTAAATGCTTTCTATCATTAATTTAGTTTAGATTAATTCAATTTTTAAGTAAAATCACTCATTTTTGTTTATTCAAATAAAATTAGAGTTAACATAAATTTGGTACTTAATAATTCAACAATCCTCGTGGAAACAATAATATACTCATCATTTTATTACTTGTATACAATAACGTGTACTTGCGTTCACAAATTTTCACAACAAGTTTTTGGTGCCGATGCCAGGGATTATTTTATTTTGTTAATATCGACACCAAATAACTCTAATTTTAATTTGATTTTTTCTTGTATATATATTTTTTTCTTTTCTCTTATTTTTATTTTTTTTTCATTGTTTGAGTGTGCCCTTGTTTATAATCGCTGGTGTATGAGAAATGAGCAAAAAGTGGTAGACAAAATAGAATATAATTCATACTATTGGACAAATGAATATTACATGATAAATCAAGTTTCAACTCAAGCCTTTGGGATTAATCGAGAAGATGCCATTAATGCATTGACTGCTCAAGTATACGAGTCATATGGTGGTTTTCAAGCAAGAACACAATACTAAGGGAGAAATCAATTTGCACCACCATACGTCGAGCATGCTTAATTTTTAAGTAAAATTACTCATTTTTGTTTATTCAAATAAAATTAGAGTTAACATAATTTCAGTACTTAATAATTCAACAATTCTCATGGAAATGATAATATACTCATCATTTTATTATTTATATACGATAACGTGCACTTGCGTTCATGCATTTTCGCAATAATGTCCCATCTCAAAAAGCCTTTGACTCAAAACTAATATAATACCAAATCCATAGAGGCATATTCTATTATCACCATCAAATGCGTGACCATGCCCCATAGCTTAGTTTGGTTTGATGACTTTATCTAATTACATGAAGTAATTAAAGATAAAAAATTTTGCCTATTTATTATTTTATGTCCCAATAAAACATATTGAAAGTAGTTAACTTTTAACAATTGTATCTCAATGCAACCCTCCAGATATTTTATCTCACTACTTCCCATATACCCCAATTTTATGAGCTCATATGGTAGTAAGCATCAAGCAAGACCCATCAAACCTTCAGGTAGATAGAGCATCAAAATGTTCCATGATTCATGACCAACATAGAGACAAGTCCATCCTATGAGCATCAGCATACTTAGTAGAGATCACAACTTTCATTAAAGAGTCATTCCACTACTCATGGCTAATAACAAAGTAAGGTAGCATCGTCTTGTCAACTACTTTTGATGGTAAGCATGGATTATTAGATCCAACCCAATTTTATCCATATTTGCTTGAAATCAGAATTCAAAAATTCCTTTACTTGATTTTTTAGTTCAAGTGGGGTATTTATTTTAACCAAGACCTCATCAATTTTAATCTTGATTTTTGTAATAAATTGAGAAGCATATCAATTAAATAAACCCTACGCATGTATCTAATGCATACATAATCTGGATAATCATGAGTCATTCCTATGCGATCCATTTGAGTCAAAAATAGATCTAGGTCAACCAAAAGATAATAGAATGGAAATAGAAACTAATTTCTATTACATGAATATATCCCATACATTCATGGATCTTCTCTTGATTCTTCTTCTTGGTCCTTCTTTTTGTCCACCAAAAGGCAAAAGGAAAACATCACCCTATTCTACTCTCATTCAAAATATAAAGTATATACAAAGAAAGAATAAGAGACTGACAGACCGCATTTTATAAACTCCAAATATAAATCTAATCACATTAGGTCAAATGGCTCCATGATCATCCCATACATCCTAATAAATACATCATATGAATTTATTAAAGCATGTAAACTTACCATCCTTTTAAATTGTAGTATCTTGACTTGGGATAACATTTTTTATTTTTCTAGAAAAACCCTTTTTTTAAAATTTTTAAAATTAAACACTTTAATTATAAAATTGAAAAATTAATTTTTTACAATGACACATGCGCAGCTGTGCACAGGTGCCCAACACGCGCTCAACAGGCGCGCGCTGCCCTTGCACTCGAGCGACCAGCACATACTGTGTGCTGCCAGCGCGTACCTGTATGTAGCCCAGCGTCGTGCCATGTATAATTTATCCTTCTAATCGAATCAAATTCAATCACACATGTTATGTTTAATAATTAAATTAATTAAAAATTAATTTTATCCCAATCAGAATTACAATAAATCAATCAGAATTTAACAAAGAAATTCATAGGCATAAATCGAACCCAATTGGAATTACGCAAATCGTGGCTTTGATACCACTGTAGGATTTGAATGATCTCAAGGTATACGCAGTGAAAAATTAAAAATTTTAAAAATATCATACCATAACAATTATAGTAATACCCTGAATTTGATGCGATTTCTAACGATCTCGTAATTTCCAATGATTGTAGTAAAATAATTAAAGTTTTGATTTATACCTATCCATGCATTCCGATTGTTTTAAGATATGAAGCAATCAATTGCTAGCTCTTTTTTTCTGTATTTGGTTCACGATCCAAATGTCTCCCTTTTAAAGTAATCCACACTTTGAGAAAGGACACAAAATCAAAATTCTGCTAGCAATTTTGATTTCTTTTTTAATCTAGTTGATGGAGTGTGTATAGAAAATATTAATTCTTGTTATCAACTTGTGATAAAAGAAATAACACTAAAAGATGCAATTTTTTGGAGAAAAAGGACGAATGAAGAAAATAATTTTCTTCTACTTATATCTATATGGCCGAAAATTAGAGGATGATTATTCATTCTTAAATTTTTGGCCATAGAGTATTTTTGGGGGCCATAAAATTTCAAAAGTCCTACTCTTGGTATTTTGTGTCTCATTTTGATTGGTTGAAAGATATTTTGGTCCATCCAAACTTCTTCCAATTTTAT
Organism: Paulownia fortunei; assembly: GCA_019321725.1. Classification (NCBI taxonomy): domain Eukaryota; kingdom Viridiplantae; phylum Streptophyta; class Magnoliopsida; order Lamiales; family Paulowniaceae; genus Paulownia; species Paulownia fortunei. The sequence goes on from CM033106.1 coordinate 17,385,261, forward strand.
CTCTTTCATATTTTCCAATTATATTCAAGATTACCCAAGAATTTCCAACTCTTGACTTTTCATCATTTTTCAACCATCTTCATGGGTTTTTACTAATAGGCTTTTGTGAATTGGGTTTGGATTTAAAATAAATTTCACAATTAATCCAATTAATTATCTTACCTAAATTAATTAATTCCATCTAGCCCATCTAATCAAATTAGATCCAATTAAATAATCTAATTATTTAATTAAGTAAATTGATTTAACAATTCAATTAATTTATGGACTACATAATTAATTTGATTCAATCAAATAATTGTTTCACTCCAATTGGGCTCTTTAATCTTATTAGGTCCAATTAAATAATTTAGTTGTTTAATTAAATAATTAATTCAACTCCTTGAATTAATTTAAGCCTTAATTAATTAATCTCTATTAATTAATTGGACCCGACTCTTTGGATCAATTCCAAAATTAGAAATGTTCTATCTCAAATTGTGTGTGACCTTTTAAGTTCACAATTAAGCTAGCTGTGAGCTTGCAACATTTGCAACTTATGAATAATAATAATTATTCTAATAATTAGTCTGCTTGAAATTAACTCCTTAATTTCAAGAACCTCACAAGTCATGGGAAACACCTAGCAAGTGTATCATGACTACCTAAACTTAGGTGAAATAGCAAGTGAATTTATTTCAATTATAAGTATCATACACGTAAGGTCTTTCTATCAACTAACCTCCCGATTGAGTCTAGGACTTAGATCAAAAGTCTAATTGCTCAATAACTATGATTTCATTTCAAGTTTCAATTACTCATGATGAATCGTTAGAAAACCATCGTCTAACATTCATTCCGCCTTGGCCAAGAACTTCTGAGTCATGAACTATGAAAATATAGAAGATCCTTTGTTGACCACTTCTTAACCTCCATACATATCATTACAACATCCAATGTATCCCCTTTGTGATTGTCAGGCAATCAAAAGATACATCAAAATGAAACACAAAATGCATAAGGCTACCATAGTATCTCAAGTCAAAAGACTAATCGTGTATTATCGTAACATGGAATTTTCTATTTCGACAAATAAGTTTCCAATTAAGAAATTACAATAAGCCTATTCAATGTACTTGTTCCCTAACAAGCATTGGCATACATACACTAGCATCACTACGCTTATGCAAGCATGCATCGTATGCATAAGTCTATTGGGCTATACGATGTCCTATCTCAAAAAGCCTTTGACTCGTGACTTGAAACTAATATAATACTAAATCTCTAGAGGCATATTCTATTATCACCATCAAATACGTGACCATACCCCATAGCTTAGTTTGGCCTGGTGATTTTATCCAATTACATGAAGCAATTAAAGAAGAAATTTACCTATTTATTAATATGATTCAGAAAAAGATTATTTTTATAAATACAAGATTATAAAGGATGCTCAATCTAATTGTCACGCCCGGCACTACTCTAACAATCTCCCACTTGCCCTAGCATAAATTGCCCATATACTTTAGGCCCATCTTCTCAAGATGTCCGTCAAATACCTTCTGTGCTAGAGGTTTGGTTAGTAGGTCTGCTATATTTTCATCGAAGTGACTTTATCCACTACAGCGTCGCCTCTACCAGTGATCTCTCTGATTAGATGGTATCTTCTCATGATGTGCTTGGATCTTTGATGGGATCTTATCTCTTTTGCTTGTGCAATAGCTTCATTGTTATCACAATATATCAATACAGGATCAACAACAAATGGAACCACACCCAATTGTTGGATCAAGTTCCTTATCAAAACAACATCTTTTACCGCATAACAAGCAACAATATATTCAGCTTTGGTGGTAGAATCTATATTCATCTCCTATTGGGAACTCTTCCAATTGACCGTACCACTATTTAAGGTGAATACATATCCGAACATTAACTTTGAGTCATTTATATCGAATAGAAAATTAGAATCTGTATAGCCTTCTAGTTTCAGTTCTCTAGAGCCATATACTACAAAGATATTCTTTGCTCTTCTTAAGTACTTCATGATCATTTTTACGGCTTTCCAGTATTCCTCACCTAGATTAGACTGATATCTACTCGTAACACTTAGAGCATATGTAATATCAGGTATTGTATATAGTATACCATACATTATGCTTTCTATGGCAGATGCATAAGGTATGCGAGTAATTATTTCCCTCTCCTCGATAGTTTTAAGAGACACTAGCCTCAAGAGAGAAACGCCATGACTCATTAGAAAAAATCCTCGCTTGGATTCCTCCATGCTAAACCTCTTTAGCATTTTGTCTATGTACGTGGATTGGGATAGTCCGATTATCCTTTTTTACCTATCTCTGTAGAACTTTATTCCAAGAATAAAGGATGCTTCTCCCAAATCCTTCATGGAGAATTGATTAAACAACCAAGTCTTAGTTAACTGCATCATTCCCAATGTGTGAGATGTCATCAACATATAATAGAATAAATGTTACTACGCTCCCACTAACCTTCTTATAAACATAGGATTTATTCAGATTCTTATGGAAATCAGATTACTTGATTGCCTCTTCAAACTGGATGTTCCAGCTTCGAGAAGTCAGCTTGAGTCCATAAATGAATCTTTGAAGTTTGCAAATCTTTTGCTCACTCCCTTTGGATATGAAGCCTTCTAGTTGCCTCATATAGATTTCTTCCTTAATATTTCCATTAAGGAAAGTGGTCTTCATATCCATTTGCTATATCTCGTAGTCATATTATTTAAGCATTGCTACTGGTAAAAAAGTTTCCTCATAGTCAATTCCTTGCTTCTGAGTATAACCTTTTGCAACCAGTCGTGTTTTGTATGTCGCTACCTCTCCATTTACTCCAAGCTTCTATTTGTAGACCCATTTGTAGCCAATAAGAACTATTCTTTGTGGTGGGTCCACCAAGGTTCATACCCTATTGGAGTACATAGAATCCATCTCGGATTGTATGGATTATTGCCATCTTCCTGAGTCGATGTTCGACATCATCTCTCCATAAGTCCCTAGATCATCATCCAATGGGAGATTCTTTTCATTGTTCTCTAACAAAAAATCATACCTCCTAGATGGCTTTGAGATCTTCTAAGAGAATGTGTGATACACGAGCCTCTCACTACTCACCTGGCCAAATATGATTCATGCATTACATGTTAATTGTGGGCTGCATTTATATTAACATCGTATAATTCATTTTATTTTATACGGCTTTCTTAATCATTAAACTTAATTTTGAAGCTCTCACACAGTATTGATTATCGAATCCCCTAACCTAAATGATCAATTATACATTGGGATAAGAAGGAAATTAGGTATCAATATGATGAATATTACTAGGTTATACGTTATAATTTTTAGAAATGTTAAAGGTGTTACTATTAAGTTTATACGATTTAATTTGATTTGATCAAGTTATTTCAAAAGTATATATTTGTAAATTAACATACTTGGGATATTGGACATGATATAATATTAATTACAAGACCCATATGTGCATATGATTTTAGAAATACAAACAAGACAATCATTTAAGAATCGGATGCCAATCGGCTTAGAGATCAAATGAACGGTTAAGAAATTATGATAGAATTTATTATTCGATCGTATAGAAATTAAAATAGGTTGTAAATTGATAAATAATTAATGAGAAACACTAAAGTACAGCTGTATAAGGTGTGTGTAACATTAGATTTGAACCACCACTTGACACCTCAAGTTTTGCCACTTCAAGTTTTGCCATCTCAAGCTACCACCTCAACCTTTCTTCTTTTCTATCCTTAAACCACGACCAAAAACCATTTTCTGAGCTATTTCAACTTCCAAACCTCCATATTAAATTTTGGAAGTTTTTCTCAAGTGCTTCCAAGTAAAAAAAAAAAAAAAAGTAAATGAAGCAAAGGGAAGTAAGGAAGAGCAAGTAGAAGCTTAAATTTGTGCATATGTGAGCTTAACTCATGTTTTGATTTCAATTCTTGAATTATTTGAGGGTTTATGATTTATAAATCTTCTATTATTATTTATAATCATGTTAGAATGTTATCTATGGTCTTATAATTCACAAAAGAAGGATTTTTAGTTGCAAAATCATGATAGAAATCATTAGGGACAGAAACTGTATACTTGCTGATTTTTATCTTTAAAGCTATATATATTTATAATAACTTGATTAAAACCTATATATTTCACCATATATGTGTTTATATATGAGTTTAGGGGATGTTGGTAAGTTTGGAGAGGTGAGAAATTGAAATAAGGTTTGATATTTGAAGAGACACTCAAAACTGTCATGATAGAACTTACAGTTTTTATGTTGTGATAAGTGGTGCTGAGGTAAATGAGTGATTTTAGTCAATTCTATAATATGGTTACATTTCTCTACATGTTATATAAGTGTGGTAAAAATTTGGAAGTGATTGGATATGCTTAAGGATGTCAAAGTTAGCATGCAACTTAATTGGACAGCAGAAAAATATGAAAATATGAATCTGTCCCATTTCAATCTAAACATGTTGCTATTGAGTTCTAACAATTAGGCACATGCTATTAGAGTGATAATACTTCAATCACATGATATTTACATGTATGTAAGATGAGAAATTAAGGTATTTAAGGGACTATATTAGGTTCTAGATTGTGAAAGTTTGATTGTTACCCAGATAGCTTGGTGTTTAAGGTCTTAATATGAGATTTCATACTTTCAGCTTGCCAAATTGGGAATGGTACTTGACATTGGGTAATATTATAGGCTATTTTACATCTAAGGTTGGAAAAGAACACTAAACAAATCTAGACTAAGCCACTAACCAAGTAAAAGGTAAGTAAAGACTCATTTGTAACAATAATGCATAGACATAGTAAATATATTATTTATATGTAATATCATAGATCATTTGTACATAGCAGAGGGCATGCATTGTTGTTATTCATGTCCATTGAGCATACATACATGGGCATTAGCACGTGCATGCATTAAATATGAGCATTGTGATAAATCTTGCATTACATGGCATGATTCTGAGAAAGAAAAATATTTTGTTGACCACTACTATTGCACCGAAGCATGCATGGATTTTTAGGTTTGTGTGCATGAATTTTCATGATTATATCATTATTGGTCATTGGATTATGGCGGTGTGCAGAACTCTTTTTCGGTACATGGGATAGTAGCATTGGTCAGGGGCCCAAGAAAGAAATAATTTTGAGAGAAATATTTTGATGCATGGAATTGCATTGTGGGCATAGTATTTTGAGATGCATGACTTGATATTGTGGATTATTCTTTGGCATGCATAATATTTACTTGTTGAGCATTAGCTCATATAGTTTATCCATTGTAGGTAAGCACGACGATGCTTGAAGCATCTTGTGTTGGCTAGGCAGCTGTTAGAGCTCCTGCAGGTGTATGAGGAAGTATATACATGGATGACGACATGTTGGGCTATTTTGTTGGCTTGTTATATTCTGAGTCTGTTGTATTATATTTTAAAACTGGTACTATATTTCACTTTTAAAATTTTACTATAAACAAGTATGTAAATATTGTGGGTGTTGTGCTTTTATATAAATATTGATCCTGCTATATACATGACATATGTGAGGAAGTGTTTCAAATAGAATTGTGCGTGTAAAAAGTGATTTATCTTTTCTTAAAGTGTTACACAAAAAAATAATTCACACGCACACACAAGTTCTATCATGTTAAATTATACTTTATATATAGTTGTTGAGTAGTGGGTGTTACAGAATGTGTGTTCAAAGGCCATACCTTATCTGGTTGACCCGTTACTGTGTCTGTAAGGAGGCTATATGGTTCTTGAATTTCTTTAAGTTCTATGACTTCACCATTTCTATCAAATAGAAACTACTTTTCTAAAAAGGTGGCATTCCTCGAAATAAACACATTTTGTTCCAAGGGGTCGTAGAAATAGTATCTAATGGATTCCTTTGGATACCCCACAAATCTATATAAACTGGATCTCATATCCAATTTATCTCAAACTTGCTGCTTTACATAAGCAGTACACCTCCATACCTTAAGGTATTTTGTAAGAGGGTGGTTTCTCACACCAAATGTCATATGGTGTTTTAAGCACCAACTATGATGCACACTATTTAATAGATATATCACCGTTTCTATAGCATAGCCCTAGAATAAAAGAGGAAGTCTAGTGAAACTCATCATCAATCGAATCCTTATCCAACAAGGTTTAATTTTTACGGTCCGCAACTTTGTTGAGTTGGGAAGTTGTAGGAGGGGTCTAATGAGAGAGAATCTCATTCTTTTTTAGATAATCAAGAAACTCAGTGCTCAAATATTTACCTCATCGAACCGATCAAAGAGCCTTAATGCTTAGCTCAATTTATTTCTCCGCCTCACATTTGAATTCTTTGAACTTTTCAAAAAAATTCAGATTTGAACCTCATAAGGTAGACATAACCATACCTACAATAATTGTCAGTAAAAGTTATAAAGTGATGATAGTTTCCACGGGCACTAACACTTAGTAGCCCACATATATCTAAATGGATCAAATCTAATAGATTTTTTACTCGCTCCATGTAATACTCGAGCATTGCGTTACTCACCTGGCCAATATAGTTCATGCATTTTATGCCACGTATATGTCATTTGCATTTTAATTGATATTCATAATACATTATATTTTATACGGTATTTTAATAATTAAACTTTTGAAGTTGTCACCGATATTAGTTTCCAAATTCTTTAACCTAATTGGTTGAGTTGGTACTGAGATATGAAAATTTAGGTGTCAACTATCAGATAACATTATGATACACGTAAGTGTAAGGTGGCATCGTTGTGTTTATCGGTGTATGATAAACTATGCAAATAAATTACTTAGGGTGAAAATAATTATAGTAATAGTAATAATAATAATAAAAGAAAATAAGGACATTATCATATTAATTAAGAGATTGTAAATTCTTACTAGAAATAAATTTAGGGGTTTATAAATAAATATCAAAATATTATATACTAATTATACATGTAAAAATATAATATATATATATATATGTATAGATGTACGAAATATATATATATAAGTATATATGTGGAGAATATAACAAATGATACCATAATATATATATATATATATGCATATATGCATGTACAGTGTAGTGTATAATACATTACACATATGTTATAACATATTATAGTAGATAAGTATACATATGTTATAATATATTATATTAGGTTTCTTAATTGTTAAGCGATAATTATATATGTTAACACATGTCCGCACCACAGCAAAGAAAGGAAAAGAAATATGTATTAACACGCACCACACACACACATCCGCACGGCAGCAAAGAAAAGAAAAGAAAACAAAAAGAAGAATAAATAGCACGAACAAATTTCAACCATAAAAAATTGAGAAAATTTTGGATAAGTCTCTTCTTATTTTTGTACGGATAAAAATATATATTTATATCGTTTATTTCTAATTTGAAAGAAATTTTTTTATCCAAGTTAATTAGTTATCTACCTGTGAGACAATAACTAATATACACCTTTAATTTGAAATTAGTTACGAATATTCAATTTTATTATCTTATATTAATTGGATGACGGAGTTAATTAAATTGAGGAATTTGTTACGGGGATTATAACATATCAATTAAATAATATTAGAATAAATTCAAGACGAGAAATTAAGGTATTTAAAAGGTTTTGATTGGGGTGAAATATAAAAATTTTAAGGTTTGATTGTTACTTAATTAAATTTAAAATTTAAGATCCCTTATGAAATTTGATATAAAAACCTATTGATTAATAATAAAAATTAATACGTTATACTTTTATAGACTGCCTTATATCTAAGGCTAGGTTGGAGAATCTTGTTAACCTTCTTCAGTAGGATATTAAAGGTGGAAGGTACGTGAAAATTCATTTGCAACTACAATGCATAGGCATAGTATTTCTTGGCTTATTTATATTAAATGTGATCATTGTGTCTTGATGAGTATTATAAATATCTTATAGTGCATACGTTATTTGGATGACAGGATATGTGATTCACTATGTCATTGAACATGCCATTCATTAACATTTACACGTGCATGCATAATACGTGCTCACAGTTGAGGTTTTGCATGCATAACATTATTTTCAGAAAAAAAAATGTTTTAGTTGGCCACTACTAGTGTATCGAGGCCCATGTGTGGCTTATTTATATGATATTTGGGGCGCCGCGAGTATTACTTTTTGGAGGATCATAGAGGTTGACAGGGGGTGTACCTCTGATGGTCACGAGAGGGTGGACCACTTGACTGTGCCCTTATTGACGCCACTGGTGGGAATACTTCTGGAGGGTCACAGGGGAAGACAGGGGGTGGACCTTTAGTGATCCCAAGAAATGGCCCCCGAACTGTGTCGACCTGTTTATGGCCATGTGATTATTGATATTGTTGAGAGCTATATCCAATACATAGTAGGTGGGCCAAGGGCCCAATGATGAAAAATGATTTTAAATGAAATGATTTTGATGCATAAGTTCGCATTCTTGTCATGAAGTCATAGAAATGCATTACATTTATGTTGGATTATCCCCTTCAGCATGCATGATTTTCATTTACTGAGCATATTAGCTCACGTAGTTCATGCATTGTAGGTGAGTTTGATGATACTTGAAGCCATGGACTTACTGAGCGAGCGGCTGGAGCTCTTATAGGTTCTGAGGATCAGTGTACATGGATAACGACCTGTTGAGCTGGTTGTTAACTTATTTGATTTTGGAGTTTATTATATTAGGTTTTGGGATTTATACTGTGTGTTACTTTTAAAACTTTTCTGTACATGGGTATGTAAATGTTATGGTTGTTATGGGTCATCTGCAGGTGTGTATATATATATATATATTAGTTTGTGAGTGAGAAAAATAGTTTATTATTTATTATGCTGTTACAGGAAGAAAAAAAAATTGTATATGCACACAGGATTTATCATATCAAAATTATTTTATTTATAAATATATATATGTGTGTATAGTATTGGGGGTGTTATAGAGTGGTATCAGAGTGCGATTATAGGTTCTGTAGACTGTCCATGTACATAAACTTGGAACTTGTGGAAGCACCGCCTTGCTCGTAAGTTTTATTTTATTATGTGACGCATCATTATTTCATGAATTATATTGGCCATCTTTTAAAATAATATTGCAGCCATGACAACAACAAGGAGTGAGAGTAGTAGTGGAGGTAGAAACCAAGAAGGAGAGACACCTATGTCAAATAACGATCGGGATACTATTATAAATCGACTTACAGAACTCATTCAACGACAATCAGAACAAATTCAACAACTCATCCAGCAGAGGGATGTAGGTGGACAACAAAGATCTGAAATGAATCAACCACAGCCCCGAGCAGAACCAGTGGAGATAGTTGGGGAAAGATTCAAAAAACTCAATCTACCAATATTTGAAGATGCAGTAGATCCCACATCTGCAGAGGATTGGCTGAGAACCCTAGAAAATATGTTTCAGTATAGCAGAGTCCTAGAGGAAGAGAATGTGATATGCGCTTCGTTTATGCTTCGTGGAAGTGCTGGGCACTGGTGGGATACAATGAGGAGCATAGAGGATCCTTTTACTATGACTTGGAAAAGATTTAAAGAGTTATTCAGAAATAAATACGTCACATCGCCTGTTCGTGCAATTAAGATTAATGAATTTATATAGCTACAACAGGGAGTTATGACAGTTGGGGACTACATTCGAAAATTTAAATAGTTATCCAGGTTTGCCACGCATATGATTAGCACTGATGCACTGAAAGTAGAAAAATTCCTTGAAGGTTTAAGGCCAGAACTATATAGAGATGTTAATACGGCAGGAATTCAAGGAGTTACCTATTCAAAGATTGCTGAGAGAGCATTAGTTGCTGAGCAAGCTGAACTTAGAATTGTTCGTGCGTTGGAAGCTCGTCGTCAATTTTAGCAAGAACAAGGACAGAGGTGGGTTGGAAGTGAAAAGAAGAGACTATTCCAAACTCAAGGTCAGAAACTCAAATTTCAATCGCAACCAGGGCAGCAACAATGGGAGCAAAATAAGAGACCAAAGATAGAGCAAGGGAAAGCGCCAATGCCATAATCTATGTGCCCTAGATGCGGTGGTCAACATGTGGGAAACTGCCCTACAGATCCTATAAGGTATTATGTGTGTGGAAAGGTTGGCCATATTGCCAGAACATGCTTGAAGAACCCAAACTCTATAAAGCAACAGAATGTACCTGCTAGAGTTTTTACCATCACTAAAGCAGACGTAGAGGCGAATCCATCGGTAATGACAGGTAAACTCTTCATCCATGATACTCCAGCATTCATACTATTTGATTCAGGAGCTACACATTTATTTGCATCCACTGAGTATGTGAAGAGGCTGGGTAGGACACCTGACATAACAGAAATTAGTTACAATGTGATGATTCCTTCTGGAGACTCAAAGCAGACCAATCAAATTTTGAAAGCTTGTGCCATTCCTATTGAAGATAGAGAATTATATGTTGATCTGATTGTATAAACTTTATGGAAAGTAACATTTAATTTTCATAAAGATGTGTGACTCTCTTAGATTCACTACTAAGCTAGTAGTGGGTTTACAACATTTGTAACTTTTGAATAATAATTATTCCAATTAATTAATCCGCTTGGAATCAACTCCTTAATTTCAAAAACCTCACTATCCATGAAAACACCTAGCAAGTAATCATGGCAAACTAGTCTTAGGTGAAATAGCGAGTAAACCTATTTCAGTTGCGAGTACCATACATGTACGGTGCTTTCGATAGCTAATCACCTAATTGAATCTAAGGCATGGATTATAAGTCGAAACCTTAAATGATTCAATAACTATGATCCAATTTCAAGTTCCAATGATTCTTGATGAATCACAATTCATACTGCCTTGGCCAAGGTTTTTGAATCACGAACTATGAAAACACAGGAGATTCCCTTGTTTAAAAAGATAAGTGTCGAATTCTATATTGGCCACTGACAAACCTCCATGCACACAAGTGCAACACCCAACATACTCCCTTTGTGATTGTCAAGTAATCAGAAGATATATCAAAGTGTTGCATGATGCACACAAGGCTACCATCGTGCCTCAAGTCTGAGGACTAGTCGTGTACTATCGCAACACGGAAATTCTTATTTTGACGGGTAAAGCCTCCAACTAAGAATTTCTTGCGGGCCATATTCGGTGTACTTGTTCCCTAACAAGCACCCACATACATGCACTTACGTCTCTACGTTAATGCCAATGGAATATGACATTCTTGTCTCATGAGCATGCATTATATGTACGAGTCTTATTGAGTTATTTGATGTCTCATCTCAAAAAGCTCTCGATTCGGAACTTATTTAAGACCAAAGCTTTAGAGGCATGTTCCATGATTGCCATCATATGCGCGACCATGCCCCGTAGCTAAATATGGTCTAAGGACTTTATTTAATGTGCAGAAATAAAAAATACAAGACATAAGATAAAGAAAATGCATTTTTATTAATATGATTGCCAATAAGATTGTCTTTACAAAAGTAAAAGAGTATAATACACCCAATCTAATTGGGGCGTTGGGCATCCTACTCTAACACATGGGTCATTCCTATTGTGATCCATTTGAGCCAAAAATGGATCTAGGTCAATCCAAGGGTAATAGAATAGAAATAGAAACTATTTTCTATTACATGAATATATCCCATACATTCATGAGTCTTCTCTTGATTCTTCGTCTTGGTTCTTCTTTTTGTCCACCAAAAGGCAAAAGGAAAACATCGCCTTATTCTACTCTCATTCAAAATATAAAGTACATACAAGGAAAAATATGAGACTCGCAGGCCCCATTTTAAAAACTCCAAACATAAATCTACCATACATACTAATAAATACATCACATGAATTTATTAAATTATGTAAATTTACCATCCTTTTAAATTGTAATATCCTGACTTGGGATAAAATTTTGATTTTTCAAAAAAACCTTTTTTTTAATTTTTAAAATTAAACACTTTAATTATAAAATTGAAAAATCAACTTTTTGCAATTCAACACAATTCAACACACACACATCAGGCACCTGCGCGTAGCGTACCCATGCAGCCCGACATCGTGCCATGTATAATTTCTCCTTCTGATTAAATCAAATTCAATCATACAAGTTATATTTAATAATTAAATTAATTGAAAATAATTTTATCCTAATCAGAATTATAATAAATCAATCAGAATTTAATAATTAAATTCACGGGCATAAAGCGAATCCAATTGGAATTGCGTAAACCGTGGCTCTAATACCACTGTTGGATTTGCATGATCCCGAGGTACATGTAGTGGAAAATTAAATTTTTTAAAAACATCATACCATAACAATTATAGCAATACCCTAGACTCGATGCGATTTATAACGATCTCACAATTTTCAATGGTTGTAGTATAATAATAAAAGTTTTGATTTATAACTTTCAATGCACTCTGATTGTCATAAAGTATGAAATAATTAATTGCTAGCCCTTTTCTTTGAATTTGGTTCACAGAGATCTAGACGTCTCCGTCTAAAGTAGTTCACACTTTGAGCAAGAACACAAAATTAAATTCCACTAGCAATTTTGATTTCTTTTCTAATCTAGTTGATGAAGTGTGTATAGAAAATATTAATTCATGTTATCAACTTGTGATAAAAGAATTAACACTTAAAGATGTAATTTTTTGGAGAAAAAGGACGGATGAAGAAAATAATATTCATCTACTTATATCTATATGGCCGAAAATTAGAGGATGATTATTCATTCTTAAATTTTCGGCCATGGTGTATTTATAGGGGGCATAAAATTTCAAGAGTCCTACTCTTAGTATTTTGTATTTTCTTTTGATTGGTTGGAAGATATTTTGGTTCATCCAAACTTCTTCCAATTTTATCTCTTTTATATCTTTCAAAGATATTCAAGATTATCCAAGAATTTCAAACTATTGACTTTCCATCATTTTTCAACCACCTTCATGGGCCTCTCCTAATAGGCTTTTGTGAATTGGGTTTGGACTTAAAATAAATTCTATAATTAATCTAATTAATTGTCTTACCTGAATTAATTAATTTCATCTAGCCCATCTAATCAAATTAAACCAAATTAAATAACCTGAATTAATTAATTTCATCTAGCCCATCTAATCAAATTAAACCAAATTAAATAATCTAATTATTTAATTAAGTAAATTAAATTAATTTATGAACTACACAATTAATTTGATCCAACCAAATAATTGTTTCACTCCAATTGGGCTCCTTAATCTTATTAGGTCCAATTAAATAATTTAATTATTTAATTAAATAATTAATTCAACTCTTTGAATTAATTTAATCCTCAATTAATTAATCTCTATTAATTAATTGAATCCAATCTTTTGGATCAATTCCTAAATCATAAATGTTCCAACTCAAATTGTGTGACCTTTTAGGTTCATAACTAAGCTAGCAGTGGGCTTGTAACATTTACAACTTATGAATAATAATAATTATTCTGATTAATTAATCTCATTAATTAGTTCGCTTGAAATTAACTCCTTAATTTCAAGAACCTAACAAGTCATGGGAAACACCTAGCAAGTGTATCATGACTACCTATACTTAGGTGAAATAGTGAGTGAATCTATTTCAATTACGAGTATCATACATATAAGCTATTTCCATCAACTAATCTCCTGATTGAGTTTAGGCCATGGATTAATAGTCGAAACTCTAATTGCTCAATAACTATAATTCCATTTCAAGTTTCAATGACTCATAACGAATCGTTATAAAACTCCCATCTAATATTCATCCTGCCTTGGCCAAGGACTTCTGAGTCATGAACTATGAAAATTTAGGAGATTTACTTGTTCTACCAGATAAGTGACGAATCCTTTGTTGACCACTCATTAACCTCCATACATATCAATGCAACAACTATTATATCCCATTTGTGATTGTCAGAAAATTAAAAATAAATCAAAATAAAACGCAACATGCATAAGGCTACCATGGTGTCTCAAGTCAAAAGACTAATCATGTACTGTCGTAACATGGAATTTTTTATTTTGACAAACAAGTTTCCAATTAAGAAATTCCAGTGGGCCTGTTCAGTATACTTGTTCCTTAACAAGCACCCGCATACATGTACTAACGTGACTGCGCCAATGTCCATAGAGCGAAACATTTTCCTTATGCGAGCATGTATCGTATGCCCAAGTTTATTGGGCTATTTGATGTCCCATCTCAAAAAGCTTTTGACTCAGAACTAATTTAAGACCAAAGCCATAGAGGCATATTCCATGATCACCATCAAATGCGTGACCATGCCCCATAGCTCAGTTTGGTTAGGGACTTTATCCAATTACATGAAGTAATTAAAGATAAAAAGATTACCTTTTTATTAATATGACTCAAAAAAAGATTGTTTTTACAAATACAAGATATAAGGGATGCTCAATCTAATTAGCACGTCGAACACTATTCTAACGACACGTGTACTAGTGTCACCATGCTGATACCTATAGAATGAGATATCTTACTTTTGAGCAAGCATTATGTGAGCAAGTCTGACGTGCTTATAAATGAACCCTTGACTCGAAACTAATTTAAGATCAAAGTCATAGAGCTATATTCTATGATCACCACCATATATGCGACCATCCTCATAGTTATATATAGTTTAGGGACTTTATCTAATTGATTAAACGTAAGTAAAGATAAAGAATTGATAATTTGTTAATATATTTTAAATATAATATATTTTCTAGAGTATAGAGCGACTATTAATTGACATGTCTGGCACTGCTCTAACAAATCATATACCTAACGAAAATTCCTTATAATTATCATGCAATTAGAAAATTTATCAAAGCACATGATATCATGTACAAGATTATCATGGTACTGTCAGTCAAAGGACTAATTCATGAACTATCGTAACTAGGAAATTCTCATTTGATGAATAATATTTCTAATTGAGAATTTCCTACGGGCCTGTTTAGTATACTCATTCCCTAACAAGCACCCCATACATGTGCACTAGCATCATTATGCCAATATCTATGTGTGCGTGAGTCTAACAGGCTTATTTATGTTCCATCTTAATGAACTTTCGACTCAAAATTATTTAAGACCAAAGTCATAGAAGTATATTCTATGATTGTCATCATATATACAACCATCCCTATAGCTATATATAAGGTCTACGGACTTTATCTAATTGCAATTAAAGATAAAGTAAGTGCCAGTTTTGTTAACATATTTTTTATGTATAAAAGTAGCTAATAATTAGCACACTATGCACTACTCTAACGCATACTTGTCTATGAAAACTTTAAATTTGTCCTTATGGAGGAATGTCCACAAAAATCTACTACCAATGTTTCTTATAATATACAAAATAATAATAAAAAAGTGTTGTAGCAAATAACATGGTATGTGCCTACTTCTTAGTGAGCATAAATGATTTGATTAGGTTGAATAAGAAAATACTTAGACTGATTAGAGATATGGAGTTTCTATAGGCTTTGTTTGGGTAATCTTCTTATCAATCACGTCATCAAACTGTGAAAATGATACACGAAGATGCAAAAGGAGACCTCAAAAGAGGACCTCAATTAAAGACATATTTTGAACATGATTAACTATCTGAATGAGGCTGAAATTCATGGTGTGACCTTTGATGAGTGTGTCTAATAAAATATGATTTTGGAATCACTCTAATTGTGTTTTTTGTTCAAAATAGTCATGTTATGAACAAGTTAAGTTATAATAAGAGTCAATTGCTTAATGAATAACAGACCTTTGAAACCATTTCCATTGGAAAGGGTAAAGAAAGCAAAGCAAATATTACTAAGGATAAGCCGTCTTCCTCTAACAATGATAAGAAGAGGAAGAAAAAAAGGCAAAGAAGGGTTCCAAAGGCAAGAAAAAGAATGACTTAAGAAAAAGTCCAAAGAAAAGTGTTTCTATTGCGGAGTTGAGGGGCTTTGGAAGAGAAATTATCCAAAGTATCTCTCCGAGCTCAAGAAAAAGGAGAAAGGTAAATATGATTTACTTTTTCTTGAAGCTTGTTTAGTGTAAGATGATTTATCATTTGGGATAGTTAATTCAAAAGCTATTAATCATGTTTGTTCTTCTCATTAAAAACTTAGTTCTTCTGAGATGCTCGCTAAAGGGACATTCACGATAAGAGTTGGCAATAGGGACTTGGTTTCGACAAAGTAGTGGGTGTCATCCATCTACCTTTTAGGAATAAATTCTTGGTTTTGAACAATGTTTATTTCATTCCCAGTGTTCATAGAAATTTGATTGCTATTTCTAAGTTGAATGAGAAATTGTTTAATATTTCCTTTGTTAATAACGATATTATTATTTGTAGAAATTGTTTGGATATTTTTCATGCAAAGATGAAAAATAAACTTTATGTGTTAAACATCCAAGAACAAGCATTGCTTAATGCAGAAATGTTTAAAGTAGCACATCATAAACCTAAGAGGCAAAGGGTTTCTCAAGAGGATGAGACATATCTTTGGCACCTGAAGTTAGGACATAATAATCTAGATAGGATAAACAGATTAGCAAAGAATGGTCCTTTAAGAAAGCCTATTTGTAAATCTTGTCTATAGGGTAAGATTACTAAAAGACCTTCCACTACAAAGGGCAAGGGGCCAAAAAACCACTTGAGCTTAAATTTACTGATATTTGTGGTCCAATGACCATATAAGCTAGAGGTGGTTATGAGTATTTCGTCATATTTAATGAATATTCAAGATGTGGATAAGTTTACATAATGAAAAGAAAATCTGAAACAATTGAAAAGTTTAAAGAATTCCAAGCAGAGGTCGAAAGGCAGCTAGGTAAATCTTTAAAATCTCTTTAATTAGATTGAGAAAGCGAATATGTTATATTGAGTTCAAGGATTTTATGCTAGTGTCTAGTATTTTGTACCAACTCTCAGCACCTTGAGCTCATCACCAATATGGTGTTGCTAAGAGGAGAAAATTAAACTTTACTTGATATGGTGAGATATTCTTCATTGCCAGACTCATTTTGTTTATATACTACAAACTGCAGTATACATTTTAAATATAATACCATCCAAGTCTATCCAAAAGACACCCTTAGAGTTGTGAAATGATAGTAAACCTACTTTTTGCCATTTTTGTATATAGGTATGTCTAATACATGTGCTAAAAGAAAAAACTGAAAAGTTGCAACAACAATCAGAAGTATGTTTGTTTTGTAAAGGCACAAGAGGATGTTTGTTTATACTTTTCAATATAAAAAGGTAATTGTGTCGACAAATACAATTTTTCTTGACAACAATTATATAACAAACTCCAAACCTTATAGTAAAATTGTACCGAAAGAGATTCTTTCTCATGAGATCAGACAATAGCCAACAAGAGTTGTTAAGAAACAAACATAGAAGACCACCAACTGTAATCAGAATGTCATCCCACCTCAGCATAGTAGGAGGTCTATCAGACCACCTGCCTGCTATAAAGATGATGGAGAGGCACAAGTTTCCATTTTTGATTACTGTGAAGATGATCCATTAACATACTAGCCTGCAACGTAAGATTCTGATAAAAAGAAATGAGAAGAGGTTATAAACCAAAATATAGAGTCTATGTACTCCAGTTCTATTTGGGAACTTGTGGATCCGCCTAAAGATGTCATGGCCATTAGTTGTAAATAGACTTTAAGATAAAGAGAGGTGTAAGTGGAAAAGTAGAGACTTTCAAAGCAACCTTTATGGCAAAGGGTTATACCAGAAAGAGGGACTTGATTATGTGAAAACTTTTTTGTCTGTGGCCATGCTTAAATCCATCCGCATACTACTCTCCATTGCAGCAATCCGAGATTATGAGATATGGCAGATGGATGTCAAGATAGCATTTCTGAATTGCCATTTTAAGAAAGATATCTATATGTAGCAACCAAAAGGTTCC
The DNA here is from genome assembly GCA_019321725.1 of Paulownia fortunei. Classification (NCBI taxonomy): domain Eukaryota; kingdom Viridiplantae; phylum Streptophyta; class Magnoliopsida; order Lamiales; family Paulowniaceae; genus Paulownia; species Paulownia fortunei. The sequence continues at coordinate 17,403,250 of CM033106.1, forward strand.
ACAGCACAAGGCTAAGAGCAGAAAGTCTGCAAGTTGCTAAGGTTCATTTATGGACTTAAGCAAGCTTCTAGATCATGGAACTTAAGGTTTGATGAGACGATCAAACCTTTATAGTTTTGATTAGAATATTGATGAACCTTGTGCATAAAAGTACATCAAAGACTAGAAGAAGGTCTTCTTTTACTTTACATAGATAATATTCTACTCATTGAAAATGATGTAGAAATATTATCTAATGTCAAAGACTGGCTAATTGGCAAATCCAAATGAAATAATTGAGAGAAGCAAATTATGTTCTTGGGATTTAAATCATTTGGGATCGTAAGAACAAAATGTTGGCACTATCTCAGGCATTTTATATTGATAAGATTCTCATATGTTATTTAATACAAAATTCCAAAATGGGTTACTTGCCAACAAGAGATGGAACTGTCTTGTCCAAGGAGTAGTATCCTAAGACACCTCAAAAGGAAGAGGATATAAGATGAATTCTCTATGCCTCTATAGTCGACAGCCTTATGTATGCCATGTTATATACAGGGCCCGACATTTGCTATGTGGTATGGATAGTAAGTTGTTTCCACTCAAATCCATGATTAGATCATTAGGTAGCGATGAAGAAGTTTTCAAGTATCTTAAGAATGAGAAATTATATGCTGGTTTACTCAGTTGGAGACTTGAATCCCACTTAATACACATATTTTATTTTTCAATCAGATAGGGATAGTCGAAAGTTGACTTCCAAATTAAAGTTCACCCTTGGTGGTAGAGCTATAGTATGGAGAAGTGTTATTTAATCCAACATTGTTGATTCAACCATGAAGGTTGAATACATAGCAGTTTTTGGAGCAGCTAAAGAAGCAATATGGCTTATTTACTAATTTGGAAGTTGTTCCAAATATAGATAAGCCATTAACATTGTACTGTGACAACAGTTGGTCAATAGCTAATTTGAAAGAACCAATGAGTTACAAGAGAGAAAAACATATAGAGAAAAAGTATCATCTGATAAGAGAGATATACACCAAGGTAATATGATGATTATAAAAATAACATCCGAAAACAACCTCGCTGACCCATTTACCAATGTGCTATCTACAAAGACATTTGAGAGTCATATGTTGGGATTAGGATTTAGAGACATATCTCACCTACTTTAGGACAAGTGGGACAATATTAGGTATAATGCTCTAAATGCATGTATACATACATTATTTGCTGAGTTAATAAAATAATATTTCATACATGATTTTGTTCATAATGAATATTAAAAAAATTCTATCCATTAATGTAATCATAATCTTAGTATATAAATATTATATACAAGAGTATTTACATTATGAATAATAATTAAGTTAGTCCTTAACGAAATTAATTGAAGTTGAGATTTTTAGTTAAATTATTATTAGTGCGGTCCATTAACATTAACAATATGATAGTCTTATTCGGACTATTGATGTAGTGACATCATAATGAGACACTTTATATAATGTGATTATATAGGACTGGATCAGATATAATTTGAATTTTCACCTAAATTCCGTTGTTTTTTAAAAATTTAAATATCAAAGATTATCATATATAGATTGATTTTAATCCTGAGTATTTATAGAGTCATATTTATTTTATTTTGATTTTTTATTTGCTCATTAAAGGTTTGTTAGTTAGATTCCTAATACTTGTGGTTTGGGATAGGTAGCTAAACATGTGACTTATAGATGTATAATCCATACATTCCCCCGGGAAGCAAAAAGATGGTTCCCTTTTTAGTTAATTCTAGAACTTAACGGTTTGAGCGCTCAATTTATAACTTGATTATAAATTAACTTTTCACTTATAAATTAACGGTAGATAAAGATGATAAAATAATTAGAGAGATTAATAAAAAACCTGGGTCTAATTATGAATTGTCTCCGTAAAACCATATATAATAATTATATGGATGGACTACTCGTTGTTTATCAGAGTAAAAAAGTGATAAGTTCTATAATAATAAGTATGCAATTCCAAATTTTTAGTGGAGTAATACTAGAATTAGTAAATTAAATGAATTAATTAAAGTGTATAATTAATTATCTAAATTTAATGAAGCTTATAATTATACGTCCATTGGTCCCCAATCCACCTTCATAAATACTATAATGGATTCCACGCAAATAAAATTACACTTAATATTTAATGAAAATTATTTCCTAGACTGCATTTGTAAATATTAAATAATATTGGGAATATGTGATATTAAATAAAATTATTTGTCCCGGGTATTAAATAAATATAATAATATTAGTTTATCATTTTGATCTTATCAAGAGATAACCTTCTGAAGACTTAGGGTTATTTTCTAATTAGAAATAGAAGAGGAAAAGAAAACTAGATATTCAACAAATATAAAAAGAGACTCCCCATCCCTCTTTGGAGACATGTTTCTTGGTTTTCAATCTCCCAAGGTTTTGCCGAAATTTGTTTCCTTCTCTAAGTTTTGTTTTGTAATTTCATGTGTTGAAATATCTAAAGATAAATAAATAATGATAATTTACTTTGGTGTTAAAAATGTCCATTTATTTCCATTGATGTAGAGGTTTCAATTGGAAGGCCTATGGTACCTGATAGTATCAAAACAAAGCATTATAAAAAGAAAAAAAAATTATATTTTTCTATCAATTTATGTTTTCTGGACACCTTTTTATTTGATAATATATTCATACAGCAATAATAATTTTAAGAAATTTTTTATTGCGCGTGACCCCACGCATTTTCGCTGCTGCCGGATGGAGAAACCAAAAACCTACAGAAACCTCCTCGTATATGTGATAACAACAATTATGATTGTAAACGTTGACATATATGAACACTAATCCGGGCAGATTAGTTCCAAAGTAAAATAATTAAGTAGTAATTAAATAGCTTAATCAAAAAAAAAACTCACACATTACGAGAAATTCTTATATCCGGCCGATGTAAAAACATGAAATGCTGAGAATTATACTAAATAAACATTGGGACTTATACTGTACTTATTTGTTGGGTGTTTTTGCAGCAGCATATATAAGAGTTTTGCCACCATAACCTTGAGCACCCCAACCACCCAAAACAAAAAGTAAGCCTAAGATCAACCTAAAGCCTGGAACTTTAGAAAGAGCACGAAAACACAAATCTTAATTGATAGAATATGTTGTTGTAATATTAAACTTAATTATTCAGATTTGTCTGTTCAAATTTATGTTGAAACATATAATTCAATTTGTAACGAAATATATTACTGTTAGCCAATTTTAAGAGATTTGTATTCAATTTGTTGTTGCATCATTAAATTAAATGCGCAGCAAAAAATTAAAAATTGACTTAATAATTTTTAATGTGCTTCAAGTATAAAAATATTCTACCACACGAGGCCACGCCCAGAGAAAAAAATAATTTACTATTAGAAGATGATTTACACAATACAAATATAGGATTTATAAACAAATTAAAAAATTTCTCTTTATTTAATGTTGTTTTATATTGATCGTTGATAGTTGGACTTGTTTACGAGCTCCACTCAATTTGAAATGATTCGTTGAACTTCTTTCAACATTAACTTCCATTAAGTAGCAGTGTGTCTTCCTAGAAGACTTCACCTCCTTTAATTCAAAGGATGTTGAATGCATATGTTGCAATGAAGTTTGCAACGTGGACTAAATCTCCTTAGTTGACTTTGTATTTCAAGCACTCGCTTTTCTGCCTAGGAGTGAAAATAATCTCAACGTCTGAATTTCTCTCTCAAAATTGTGAAAGACTGGCATAAATAAGAAAAAAACTATCAAATCTTTTCTTGATTAATCAGAATATTACAAGATAAGTTTCTTTTCTAATAATAAGATTTTCAAGATATGAATTCTTAAATCTTTTGGCTCTTTACTTATCTTCCAAATTTGCAAGAATTCACTTTTATCAAGAAAAAGGATAAGTTCATTTCAAAATAAATGAATCAAGATAATTTATTTCCATAACAAACTTATCTTCCAAATCTACATTTATTTTCATAACAAACTTCCTAAGATATTTTTTACCATAAATTGCCAATCAATTAAAATCATATCTTTAAATACTTAACATTAATTTTTTTTAAATAAAAAAAAACACAAGTAAAAGAAATAACCATAAGTAAAAGGAAAAAACTCTCATGAATAAAAGGAATAATTTATTTACCACAGGGTATATTTGTGAAGTCTTGTTTTAACTCTATGCTTCTCATGCATAACAGCAGGTCCTCCACATAATTGCAAGAGAATGAAAATTTTATACTATGTTGGGATCTTATAATATAATGATAAAAAGAAAAAGAAAAAAAAAACATATTCAAAAATAAAATACAAAATACTATCATTAAAAAAAAATATTTTTCTCAATAAAATTTAGGATTAATCTCACTTTACACCCCTCTATTCATGATAAGTATCATTTTACTTTCCTATACTTTCAATAGTCTTACTTTACCCCCTTGTACTCTTATTATGTTTCACTTTACCCTCTTATACTCTTTTTGTCTCATTTCAACCCCCCCTCCCCCCCCAATCTATATTTTTTTTAAAAAAATAACCAAACTATCCTTACCTATTATTTTTAGTGAAATTATTTTAAAATAGATTGATATTAATATATTTATATTTATTTTTAAATAATTTTCAACTTGATTAATTAATACTTAATATTACTTATAGTAACATTACTTTAAAATAACTTAATGAATATTTTTCTAAATTTAAAAATATAGTCATTTTAGAAATTAATTTTATTACTATTACTTAATTTAACATAGTTTTTATGAACTTATGATAATTTTATTAATAATAAAAAATATTATCAATATTTTATATATTTAATAAATATTTTTTTAAGATTTATATTTAGTTGGAAATTTATAAGTAAAACCGTATTAGATAATAATAAATATATTTAAATTTAGAAAAATATTCATTAAATTATTTTAAAATAATATTACTATAAGTAATATAAAGTATTAATTAATCAAGTTGAATTTTTTTTTGAAAATAAATATAAATGTATTAATATCAACCTATTTTAAAATAATTTTACTAAAAATAATAGGTAAGAGTAGTTTGGTTATTTTTTTTAAGAGTATAGGGGGTAAAGTGAGACAAATAACATATAAGAGGGTAAAATGAGATATAATAAAATTAAAAAGGGGTAAAGTGAGACAATTGAAAATATATAGGGTAAAGTGATATTCATCATAAATAGAGAAGATAAAATGAGATTAATCCTAAAATTTAAGAAACCAAGATATCAGACAATCCAAGGTAGAAACTGATGATGGAGCAATGAATGTTTAGATTTCATTGGATTGGTTGGAGCCTAGCCAACTTTGTAGAGAAGTTGATACAATACATTTAAACGTTAGACTTAGGGGCATATTTATCATCTCAATTTAAAACTTTAAAATTTAACGGCTACATTGACATTATTCGTTGCTAAGTGCCGTCACAAGAAAATCGCTTGCCTAAAGGAATAATTAAAGTGATATGAATAATGTGATCGGGCCAAATAATAATTAACGTGATGTGAATAATGTTATAGCGCAAAATAATGCAATCATATCCTTAGTATATTTTAGCTATAGTAGATTGCAAAAATAAAATAAAATAGATTAGCACGGACTTCAACAATTAGTTTAGAACGTCCTTTTCAATGGCAAGTCCAGAAAGAGAAACCACGAATTTTTTTTTTAACAACTCAACCTGATTACAGAAGGCAGCCCCTGCCTGCTATACATCTAAAAATTACAAAGTATAGTGAAGATAAATATCCAAAAATTAAGTAACAAGAAATAGAATAATAATAACTACTGGTTGAGACGCTTGGTGCCCGTATGTAAAGTTGAAAAAACTAATTGAATGCAACACATTCAATTTTACACTAGGAAAAAAAATGATGGTAAAAGACACCCCACCCACTCTTTAAAATTCAATGCCAGCAATTTTGGTAAGAGCCCAAGCTGCCATGAAGGCTGGAAAATTCAACTATTGTGGGTCCCAGTTCCTTATTTCTTGCCTCCAGTCAAAGTCAACGTTTTCCACCAATATTGAACAAAGATATACATATCAGGTCGGACCGGGATATTTAAACCGGATGCCTACCCGGGTTGTCCGAAAATAGACCGGTTTCATCCGCTGCCTTAGGCTCCAAACACTTGAAAGATGGCATTTTGACAGGTGTCCGGCTGCTCCCACTACCCTCGCCGGCTTCCGCCACCACCTTGGGCGACCTCATCGACAACCCTCTCGTGAAAAAAACCCACCGGTCCGACTTTGTTCCCCCATCGGACCTCTCAATCCTCCGATAGAACCTTCCTGCCCGGCTGCTCCCTTCCCCTCCGCCGGTTCTGTACCCCCTTCTCGAACTCCCTTCTCTTGGCAACGTAGCCGCGCAGCTTCTGGTACGATTTAACGTAGCCCGGTCCATCACCTCCTTCCTCACTTCTTCAGGTAACCTCAAAGTGAATCGCTCAAGGTTTTCGCCTGGTTGAACCAATGAGTGCCCAGTTGAGTGCGATCTAAACTTACCAAAACCAAACACTCTTGGTCTTCGTATGGACCACGACCTTGGCGGCCGGTTTGGGTATTCGAAACTCGAGTTCGGGTTCACAGTGCCCCCTTGTCCTTGATGCTGATTTTCATCTACCTGTATAACAATTTCATCGTTTCTTGAATTGCTTCTATACACATCATTATTGTCCGTCGACTCTGGAATCTGAACCGGCTCATCGCCGGGCTGAGGAACCAAATTAGCTCTGCAGACAGGGCAGGTGACATGGGACTCTAGCCAAGCGTCGATGCACTCGGGATGGAACACATGATCGCACTTGGGTAGCAAACGCAGCGTCTCATTCTCCTCAAATTCGTTCAAACACACCGCACACTCCAAGGTCCCCTTGCCGATCTTGTGGTCTTTTACCTCCGAATACGAGAACGTGGGGAAGGTTTCTATGACCGAAGGATCCAGCCCACGTGCCGCCGCCGCTCGCCGGGAGCGCATGGAGAGGGCTCGGCGGACGCTGCCGGCGGCGCCTGAGGCATCTGAGCAGTGGCGGATGTAGATGGAGAAGAAGCCCATGAAGAAGAGTGCAGCTATCAGGACAACTATGATTATGGCCATGGACGGGCTGAACCTTGCGTAAGTGTACTGGTTACCGTTGTTGTTCTCGGGTGGACCGGACTGAGCCCCGACATGAATGATTTCTGGTGACAGTAACAGGAAGAGGAGGGAAAGAAAAACGATCCCATGATGTTCTGCAGAAGTTTTCATTCTGTAAAGTTGGATAACTTTATCATAAATCTTCTCAGCTAAATTTATATAGTATTACAGTAAACTCTATTCTTTTCTAAAGGAGGGTGCGCGCCGGAAAACGGCGTATTAAAGAAGGTGGGCTCTGGATGGAGAGATAGAGAGAGAAAAAAAATAGGCAGGGTCCCGGGGGGTTAATAGGGTGGAAGGTGTCGTGATGTTCAAGGAAAGACAAATCGACTATCAAGTCTGACTTTTTTTGGTCTGATGGAACTTTCCATACGAATTTCCTTTTTCCTGTTTGACGAATTCGTTCTTTCTTTTGATCTGCCTGATTTCTTCGTCACTGATAAGGTAATATATAGAAAATGGCCAAAGGGGTCGCGAGTGGTGGCTGGGACAGCCACGTGCGCTTCTATCATTTGAAAAAATTGTCGCGTAATTTGATTTAAGCAATTTGGTTTGGTTTGGTCTGGTCAGTTTATTGATACTTGATACTACATTTTATTTATGTCTTCATTCGCATTTTAATGGCGATATTTTAAATTTGGGCTGCGTTCACATTTATTGACCAATAACTTATGTGGAAGCAAGAATCTTGGAATATATTTTTGGAATTCTAGCCTCTTTCTAGAATACAGAATATTTTTCAATACTAGAAAAAACAACAATTTTATAGAAGAAAGAAACTTGGAATTAATTCTGGAATTCTAGTTTTTTTAAGAAAACAAATCATCTTCTAATATTCATATCATGCTCTACCCCATCCCTAGAATAGGGTTAGTTAGAATTTTTCTTATAAAAATTGAAAAAGTAAATTTTTTATGTATTTTACACATGGTTACTTTAAAAGTAATAATTAAAAATTAGTTATACCGCATAATTATGTTAATTGATAATATAGCTTTGGGGAAAAAAAATTATTCAAGAATATAATTTATTTCAAAATGTATGAAATATGACTAATAAATTTAAGATACAGGGAATATAACATTTGTTGCTTAACAATTTATTTACAACCAAAACTTGAGTGCGATGGTCTATGAAGGAGGAACGTACTAAACAATCTGGTTGTGGGATTTGTTTGGTAACATGCTAACATCATCATCCATTTGTTGTATCATCTGAAAAACATATTTAAAACTCAAAACACAAGTATAAAGATATGCAAAAATATGCCCAATTGTATGTGCTTGATATGAATCCATAGAACGATGGCCTATAATTGAGTGCATGGGTAATTAATGTTGGGGTAAATAGCATAAAACCCTGTATTTCGTTAAAAGTACAAAGATTTATGTCTAAAACTATTCTTGTTTTAATCCTAAATTAACGCACACATTCCCCGCCATTAAAAAAATCCTTGTCAGTATTTTGTTTAAAAAGGCCATTATACCCTCTATTTATAATATATATTTCCATTTTTAACTTCCGCTAGAATATAAAGAGTAATTATAAACTGTTGGATCTTATTAAAAATTAGCAACCATTGAATCTTATTTCATACAGCTGACGGTCCATATTATAATAATTTTCAATATATGTATATCACATATATACGCAATATATATATATGTAAATATTATATATATACATCTATTCTATTAGTTTATACGTTAGTTTATGTGTGTGTGTATATATATATGTGTGTGTGTGATGAGCCTAATAATAATTTAAGCTCAATATTTGGAGAGATCTAATTTAGTGGGCCCAAGTCTAAGTTCTTGTGAAATCTACAAGAGCAATTTTTATTTTTGAGATATATGAAATTCATTTGCACTTAGTCACTTTATGTATTATGTGCATACTTTCAATTTTTTTTTTTTTGCTAAATACTGATTTGATCGTTGGAAGGATATTGTCGGACAAATCCTTGTACCCCTAATAATCTATTTGTATCGGAGATAAGAACCCACCACTCAACTGGCTATTTCAGAGATTAGTTGACTTCTGTCAATTCAGTACTAAACATACCACATTATTTTTGTGCCGTTTATGTGAAATCCTACCTCGATGTTGAGAATGCAGATGAGATCAAGAGTGAGAGAAGCCAGCGCTTAGGGCACCCATCAGAAAGAGATGGTCAATGGCCATGGAACATATCAGTTGCAACAAAAGCTTCCCCATTAACATGATCCAACACTATCTCAAGACGAAGCTCCTACTGAAGCAATAGTTTTACAAATCACACAAGAAGTTTTGCTAGCTCACAGAGAGGATGCATCGATGAAAGTTGCAACAAGAGTAGTAGCCCAATATGCCAAGAAAAATTATAGAAGTGAGCCCTTGCAGTCTTCCCACTACTCTCGAGGATGATGAGACAAGGTTGGAGGGATCAAGAAAGAAGGAAGCTAATATACAAGAGGAGGTTACCAGTCAAGTCCTACTCCCTGAAAAGGATGAAAGATAAAAAGTTAGGTAGAAGAGTACGATGTCAAGAGGACACGTAGGCAATTACCTACCCTTCATGTTGATATCGTTGATATGTAGCCATTCTACACTACAATCTTGACAGAGTCCCTCCCTCTAGGAGTCAATATATCAAATTTACAAAAGTACAATGAAACGGGAGATCCTTGAGAACATCTAGATAAGTCCTATGCCAAGGTGGATATGTACGACTTGAGCGACGCTGCATATTGAAAGATATTTTGCACCACGCTCTCCAAGCATGGCTTAACATAGTTCAACCAACTGCCCATTGATAGCGTTACCAGCCTTGAGCAATTAACCTAAAGATTATTGTATTAATTATTAGTTAACAGAAGGTACCTGAAGACTACGATATGTATATTAACAGTCTTCTAGAAAGAAGAAGAACCCTGAGGGTATGTCCAAGGTGGTGTATGAAGTGCCTCATGTTAATCATGAGTATCTAGTTGGCATCATGGAACAAAGCTATTGACTTGGAAGGTTCAAAGAGTATATTGCAGGAAAGCATCTGTTGACCTTCAAGGAATTACCAACCAGTATAGAGAAATACATTCTCATTGAGGAAATGGCTAAAGCTAAAGTTTGAACTAAATGATAGCATAAAGACGAGATAGGATAGGCGGATTAAAGAAAGAGGAACATCATCCCGTCCCTCCTCCTTACTACCTTTGATTCACAACCCTAAATGCACTGAGGGTTGAATTTTGGTGGTAGCAGAATAATAAGGCTACTACAAACCCCAAAAAGGATTAGAGACATTTCCATGAGATTGAAACCAGATAAGTACTATCTTTCTCACTAGGATAGAAGACTTACTACGTAGGAATGCCAATACCTCTAGAAAGCTAAAGAGGTTGATTTAGAGGGCCACTTGAAGGAGTTTGTGAGCCAAGATCCCAAGGATTCTTGAGACCTACAACAATCTAATACTCTATAAGACAAAGGTCAGCCATGAAACCATCCTAATGGAAACCAACTGAAGGACCTTAGTAATGATAACCTCCCTACGGTGGGAGTGATCACATTAATTTCTAGAGGCCCAACCAATAGAGATTCATCTAACACTAGGAGAACACTCCTCCGAGTAGAGGCAATGAAATGATTGAGTCTAACTTGAAGTTGTCAATCAAAAAGATTGATAAAATTTGTTGCCCAGTTTTTCTTAAAATCATAAGTGATGTAAAAAGAGTTTTAATATTTAGATAGAACACGTAGCAAAAATAAAAAGATAAACTAGGATTTTTACATGCTTCAAGTACAACGTACTCTACATACATGAGGCTACGCTAGAGAAAAAAACAATCCACTATTTAGTAACAATTTATAGAATATAATTCATAGAATTAAATCAATTTAAAGACTCCCTCTTTAAATGAAGACCATCCTATGCATTTCATTAATTAGTTGATCCTGCAAGCTCCTCTCGACTTTAATCAGTACTGTTGGACGCCCTCCAACTTAAAACTCCTTCATATGGTTGATGCAGTCTTCTCCCAAAAACCTTCACCTTCTTCTCTCGAAGAATATATATGAGTAATCAGCACTGCTAAACTCCCTCCAACTCTGAACTCCTTCAAATGGATGATGCGGTCATCTCTAAAAGACCTTTCACATTCTTCTCTTGAAAAATGTACTAAAGTAAACTCGTCTTACCTTTGAATCACTTTTATGGCACTAATCAGTTCATCTACTTGATTTCTTTAATGTTGAGACTTATATATATGCAACTGTGTATTTTAGTCCAAATTCTCTTGAAATCGGGTCTTGATTGTTGCATATCTGAAAGAGATTGATTAATTTATTTATTGTTTTATCCATAAGATTCGGTAAAGCTTCTTCTACCTTATCAAAACAAATTAAGAGTATCTTTAATTTTAGCACAATTATCACACATATGACTTTACAAAATACTTAAAATAAATATTTTAAAAATACTTGAATTATAAAAATTTGCATATAATAATTATAATTGATTACTTAAATTCTATTCTGCCAGTGTTGCAACAACATCTCTCATAATATTTATTGTAATACCTATTTTCTGTGCAAAATTTTAACTTCCATAAATGTCAATCTTTTCTGACGTTAACATTCTTCCCCTTTGGCATTTTTAGTCAAAATCAACTAAAGCTCCCTTGAAACTCAGATACATGTTTTCAAAATTCAGTATCAATAATAATATCAAAATGTTGTAACTTAAATGTTGCAACACTTGCTCTTATAACATCCAACAAAATACTGGTACTCCTCCCCTGCATATTTGAACTAAATATCAAAATAGATAAAATTCATCAAGGAAAAAGATCAACATAAATATCTAGAGTACTAAAGTACTTATTAACAGATCAAAGGCAAAAATATCTGTAAAAATAAATATAGAAAAGATGATCAATCATTATCTTTATCAGCATCTCTCTTTACCAGTTTCCTCATTACTCATCTCTATTTTTGCATTATCATCATCTTTATCTTCTAAATACTCTTCCTCCGCAACATCCTCATCAGTACCAGCCACATCTTGCTCCCCTTGGACTTGTGCATCAATAACAACAATACATGATTCTCCCCATTTTGATCAAAAGTGGTTAAAGATGGATCAACATGTATGGAATGCTTCTGATCATGAATCAATCTAAGAACCTCTGCTTCTTTTTATTAGTCCAATATTAGATTTATTTATGAGCCTCAGCCAGCTCAGTCTCCAAATGTAACAACAAAGTAGAGGATGTTGTAACACTTGGTGGAGCATCTATTGCAACATCTGCAATTGGTGCCTTTTGCTTAGCAGTTTGGGGAGATCATTAACATGAGTCCTACGAAATAGCATGTATGATGCTTTTATAGGTCCTAGGGGCTCTCCAATGCTTTTGATAATTTCTTAACAAAACCTTGAAAGGTTAGTAGACTATAAATCAAGGAAGGAGAATGAAGTGTACCATGAGTAGTGTTAGATCCACCCAGTCAACCAATTATCTTGAAGATCAGTTTCCCAAGATCATAAGCCCAATTAGTACTAATGCAGTAAAGCAGGACTACTTGTTCTTTCACAACCACAGTAGTGTTTGTTGAAGAAGTCCAATTATAAATGATAATTTTATGAAGTAAGGCATACATGAGAGTCAAATGTTTAACATGAAATTTCTTCTTATTGGTGGGCCATTTCTTAACAACTTTCCCACTCAAAGATGCAACTATTTCATCCATGCCTTTTGTCAACTCATTATTTTCTACACTTGGTGATCCCAAGAATTTATTGATGATAACAAGAGTGATATGGTAGATTCTTTTTCTAACACATACTTGACAATATTTAGCAGATTTAGGATCTTTGAACCTGTTAGGTAGATTAGAATAAAACTCTTGTATCACTGTTTTCACATAAGGGGTTGTCTTAGTCACAGATCCTAACAAATTTTTCTTCTCCAAAATATCAATAATACTCCATTTATGATGATCACCCATATGAATTCTCCTTTTAGAGTGAATTTTCTTTCGCACAAATTTAGCTCACAAGTTTTTATTTTTAAAAGAGTAAAAGATAGAAAAGTGAACATTTCTTACTTCAAGATCAGAATCTGATGGCTCTCTGTCTCCTCCATTTTCTCTACTTTTGAATCTTCCTCCTGGCCAGATGTTGCAATACTTTCTGCAATATCCTATGCAATATCTTCATTGGACTTTGATTTTTCTTGTGTTTCATCTTTAGTATTTGAGTTTGTATTGTTAGATTTTCTTGATCGTAGGGTATGCGCAGTGGAAAAATAATTTTATTAAAATAAACATGCCATAACAATTATAACATCACCTTGGATCTAATGCGATTTTATCAATCTCATAATTTCCAATGTCTTTACGATAAATAAAAAGTTTTGATTTATACCTTTAACGTACTCCAGTTATCATAGGGTTTGAAGCAAATCAATTGCTAGTCTATTTCTAAATCCGGTTCATAAGGATCTAAGCATCTTCTCTCTAAAGTAGTTTATACCTTGAGCAGGAACATGAAATTCGAACTTCGCTAGCAATCTGGATTTTTTTTACTAACTTAGTTTTGGAGTGTGTTTTGTGAGTATTAATTCTTATTATTAACTTGTGATACAAGAATTGAATACTTTCAAGAATGATGGAATTTTGTTGGAGAAAAGATGGAGAAGAGAACAATTTTTTCTCTTCCTTTTTCGTTGGGGGCCAAAAATTTAAGGAGTAAAAATTACTCTGCGTAATTTTCGGCAATCCCCTTTTAATACTGGGGGAGGGGGGCAAAAATTCCAAGAGGCCTCTCATAATTTTGGCCTCATCTTTTATTAGTTGGAAGATTTTTGGTTGATCTCAAGATCTCCCAAAAATCTCAAACTCTATCTCTTGCATCTTCCAAAATACGTGGAGATATTCTTATCTAATCCAATTAGACATTTCCAAGAATATCAAATTCTTGGGACTCTATCTTTTTCCAACAACTCTTGTGGATCTTCCCTAATGGGCCTCTTTAAATTAGACTTGGACTTAAATTAAAACTCACAATCAATTCAATTAATTGTTTAGACCCAAACTCAATTAATTAATTTCATCTAGCCCACCTAATCAAATAATCCTAATCTTATTAGGTCTAATTAAATAAATTAATTATTTAACTAAATAATTAATTCAACTCATTGAATTAATTTAATCCATAATTAATTAATCTTCATTAATTAATTGGATTCAACACCTTGGATTAATTCCTAAGTTAGAAAGATTTCATCACAAATTATGTGTGCCCCTTTAGGTTCACAACTAAGCTAGCAGTGGAGCTTGCAACATTTGCGACTTATGAATAATAATTATTTGAATTAAGTAATCTAATTGATTAGTCCACTTGGAATTAACTCCGTAATTTCAAGAACCTTACAAGTTATGAGAAATACCTAGTCTTAGGTGAAATAGCGAGTGAACCTATTTCAATTATAAGTACCATACATATAAGATCCTTCCACCATCTAATCTCCCGATTGAGTGTAGAGCATGTATTATTAGTTGAAACGCTAATTGACGTAATAAGTATGATTCCATTTCAAGTTGTAATGACTCATGATGAATCATTAGAAAACCCCATCTAATATTTATCCTGCCTTGGGCAAGGACTTCTGAGTAAAACATAAGAGATTCACTTGTTCTACCAGACAAGTGATGGATCTTTTATTGGCTACTCATTAACCTCCATACATGTCAATGCAACATCCAACGTATCCCCTTTATGACATTAAAATAGTACACGACATATGTAAGGCTGTCTCAAGTCCAAGAACTAATTTGTACTACATAACATGTAAATTCTTATTTCGCAAAAATGTCTCCAACTAAGAATTTTCAGTAGGCCTATATAATATTTTTATTCTCTAACAAGCACCCATATACATGGACTAGTGTCACTATGTCAATGTCCATGGAGCAAGACATCCCCCTTATGCGAGCATTCATTATATAGGCGATGTCCCATCTCAAAAAACCCTCGACTCGGAACTAATTTAAGACCAAAGCCTTAAAGATATGTTCCATGATCTCCATTAAATACGCGACCATGCCCTGTAGCTAAATTTGGTCTAAGGACTTTATCTAATTAATAGAAGTAATTAAAGATAAAAAAATTACCTATTTTATTATTATGATTTGAAAAAGTTTTTGTTTACAAATACAAGAATATAAAAGATGCCCAATCAGGCACGCTGGATACTACTTTAACACATGATCTCTAGAAGAATCCTTAGAGAATTCAGACAAATCCCCAGATGAAGGTGGTTCACTGGGTTCAACAGCAGATTTAGGGGTTGAGCCAACCGCCTTTTTTTCTTATTTGGATTTAAAAATTTAACCGCACTTTCTTTGATAACAATCGCTTTGACCTTCATAGTATAGGTTGTTCATCGTCAGATGCAGAATCAAACTTTTCTCTCTTCTTTCCTTTCTTTACCTTTGAAAAATCCAAAATTATCTTAGTAATGGGTTGAACCTAAGGAAAATATGGAATTGATCATGTATATGGAGAGATGGGTTGCAATTCAACTTCCCCAACAATAGGAATATTTTCATGAGATATTTCTATTAGAGTAGTGCACAGTATGCCAATTAGATTGGACATCTTTTATACTCTTGTATTTGTAAAAATAATATTTTTCAAATCATATTAATAAAATATGTAAATTTCTTTATCTTTAATTTCATATAGTAATTAGATAAAGTCCCTAAACCAAACTAAGCTATGGGGCATAGTCACACATTTGATGGTAAACATGGAATATGCCTCTATGAATTTGGTTTTAAATTAGTTCTAAGTTAAGGGCTTTTTGAAATGGGACATCGAATAGCATAATAGACTTACATATACGATGCATGCTCGTATGAGGAGGATATTTCACTCCATGGACATTAGTGTAGTGATGCTAGTGCTTGTATATGGGTACTTGTTAGAGAACAAGTACACTGAATAGATCTACTAGAAATTCTTAATTGAAAATATTGTTTGTCGAAATAAAAAATTTCATATTACAATAGTACACGATTAGCCCTTAGACTTGAGGCACCATGATAGCCTTGTGCATGTCATGTTCTATTTTGATGTATCTTCTGATTACTTGACTATCACAAAGAGGGTATGTTGGATATTTCATTGATTTGTATGATAGTTAATGAGTGGCCAAAAAAGGATCCATAATTTGTCTGACAGAATAAATGAATCTTCTATGTTTTCATAGTTCATAACTCAAAAGTCCTTGGCAAGGGTGGGATGAATGTTAGACTGAGGTTTTCTAATGATTCGTCATGCATTATTGAAACTTGAAATGAAATCATAATTATTGAGCAATTAGGGTTTCGATTATTAATCTATCCTATGTACTCAATTGGAAGATTAGTTGACGGAAGGACTTTAGATTTATGATACGCATAATTGAAATAGGTTCACTCGTTATTTCACCTAAGTCTAGCTAGTCATGATACACTTACTAGGTGTTTTCCATGACTTGTAAGATTTTTAGAATTAAGGAGTTAATTTCAAGTAAATTAATTAATTGGATTAATTAATTAGAATAATTATTATTCATAAGTTGTAAATATTATAAGTTCACTACTAGATTAATTGTGAACCTAAAGGGTCACACACAATTTGAGATGAAAACTTAAGAATTGATGAAAAGAGTTGGATCTAATTTAGTGGAGATTAATTAATTAGGGCTTAAATTAATTATCTAATTAAATAATTAGATTATTTAATTTGACCTAATAAGATTAGGAAGCCCAATTGGATTGAAATAATTATTTGATTGAATCAAATTGATTATGTAGTTCATAAATTAATTTAATTATTAAATTAATTTACTCAATGAAATAATTAGATTATTTATTGGACCTAATTTGATTAGGTAGGCTAAATGAAATTAATTATTTGTGTTTAGGCTAAAATAATTAATTGGATCGATTATATGATGTATTTTAAGTCCAAGTCCAATTTAATGAAGCATGAAAAATCATGAGAACTTGAGAGTTTGAAATTCCTAGGAGATTTTAAATATCTTTGGAAGATATGAAGGGATAGAGTTGGAGATTTTTGGAACAACCATAAATCTTCCAACTAATTAAAAGAAGACCAAAAATACCAAGAGTAGGACTCTTAGAATTTTTGAGTCCCCAATTTAAACCGTAGGGGCCAAAAATTTGAGGACAATAATAGCCTCTAAATTTTTAGCCATAATTGGAAAAATTAAGGAGAAAATAGTTTTCTTCTTCCATCCTTTATTCCACCAAAATTCCATCTTTTTGTTTAAGTATTAATTTTTTTATCACAAGTTGATAACAAGAATTAATATTCACTATATTCACTCCATAAACTAAGTTAGTAAAGGAATCAAAACTGCTAGCAAAATTATGATTTCATGTTCTTGCTAAAAGTGTGGACTACTTTAGAGGGAATATGTTTGGATCCCTGTGAATCAGAATTTAGAAAGGGCTAGCAATCGATTTCTTCAATCCCTACGACAACTGGAGTGCATTGAAAGGTACAAATCAAAATTGTTTTAATTTTTAAATTATCACACTATTAAAAATTGCGAGATCGTTAAAAATCGCATCGGATTCGGTGTACTGATGTAACTGTTATAGTATGTTTAAATTTTTATTTTCCCACTGCGTATACTCCATGACCATGAGAACCCAACAGTTTCAACATCCACCATTTGATTTGCTCCAGAATGAGTTGTGTGATGAAATGATTCTTTCACTTATTCTAAGGAATTAAAATTGGATGCCATCGATGGGACTTGGGCTACAGTTGTTTCTCCAAGAGAGGGATTTTGAAGTTAAAATTACTCACCATAAATGTTTTTAGCATCTTGAGCTCCTTCAACATTTGACTGAGGTGTGGGCAGAGCAAGCAATAGTGGTGAATCTGGACTTGGAGGAACAACTTGCATAGGTGTAGGATATAGGTAGTCTTCCCCAGCCTCTATTCTTTCTCTTTTTCTTTCCCTTCGAGTCTATTTCACTATGTATGCCAATGTCTCACTCCTTATTTTACTGCAATGAAATCTTAAGGAAAAGGAGAGTAATTGAGAAGTAGTTATAGTGAACGGCAGCGAGAGAAAATATAATTAAGGTAAGTGATAAATGATAGTGTTGGGACATTTAAACCTCATTTGGCAAAAGCCCTAATTCCCGCCCAAAGTGGAGTGATAAATATTAAAGAGATATTAATTCAAGTGATAAATATCTAAAAAAATTGTTTTGTATTCAATTTTCACACCACAGATATCACTTTCCTAAAATAAACGAGTTAGTTAGAAGATTGATCATTATCCAAAATTTTATCACAAATTCAAATCAAATCAGCCATCAATCACCGCCCAACAAATCTGCCTAATTATGATGCATTTATTTCACATAAAAAATCCCAAAATCAAGCATAACATATAAAATAAGAAGTCTGACTAATATATGTTCTTTCTTAATGTTATTGCATCTAAGACCACACCAATCAGCAAAATCCATGAATTGTGAATTTTAATCCCAGAATTTCAGAATATTTTTAAGAAACAAAAGCATGATAGATTTAGCCAGTCAGTAGCTTTCACTATATTCCAAAAGATAGCATTTTTTCACATGTTTTTGTTTTTTAACGTATTCAAGAAAATACAAAATTAAATTATATATGACTAGCTCCACTCCAATGGATAGGTAGTTTTTTTTGTTAAAAGCTTCCAATCATGTCAACAATAAAATTTTAAGCACACATTCTGGGAAATTTTTCATAATTCCAATGCAAATCTGCTTTTTAGTGAAAATTAAAGATGTTTCATTGAATTTGAAACATATTTTGGTAGTTATGCAAAAATTTCTAAATACAGTATGGCTAAGAGACAAAAATAGAGATGCATGAGGTCCTATATTTCTAACTGATGCATAATAATATTACATCTAGGTATTGCAACATGTCTACTGACCACATCATGCATGAGGTGTTGCAATACTGTATTTTACACTTATTACAACACACAAACTCCAAGAGACTATTTTAATTCATCAACTCGTTGAGAGTCAAGGGCGTGGGTGAAAATATTAGCTAACTAATTCTCAGTTATATCATAATCAATGGTCATAACCTACTCACTTATATCTGGAACTTATGTTTGGCCTACTAGTAGTTAAGTACATGAGACTTCCAATCATGCTCCTATAGAGACTAGGATCAACAGTCATACCATTATCATTCTTGGATAGTTATTGATTTGTATATATTGGTGTTTTCATGTGTTTTGTGCTTTCCAACCCAAACCTTTTTACTAGGTTTCTAACATATTTACTTTGAGAAATGAAAATTCCATTCTCAAGTTGTTTTACTTGAAGACCTAAAAAGTAGTTAAGTTCTCCTACCATGCTCATTTCAAATTCTTTAGACATGAGATCAACAAATTCATTCAACTTTTGTTGTGAGGTGGAACCAAACACTATGTCATCAACATAAACTTATGTAATGGTGATATTATGCTTAAATCTATTGATGAACAATGTTTTGTCCACTCCTCCTCTTTTATATCCATTTTCAATCAAAAAGTTTGTCAGTCTTTCATACAAGCTCTTAGAACTTTTTTCAAACCATACAGTGCCTTTTTTAATTTGTAAGCATGGTTAGGATGATGAGGATCTTCAGATCCCTTAGGTTGTTCAATAAAAAACTTTTTCAGTTAGAAAGGCATTCAAAAAAGTACTTTTAACATCCATTTGTTGAAGTTTGAATCTAATATGACATGCAATGGCCAAAAGAAGTCTAATGGATTCAAGTCTAACAGTAAGGCCAAAGGTTTAATCAAAATCCACCTCCTCCACCTAAGTGTATCCTTGAGCCGCTAACCTAGCTTTGTTTCTTATTGTGTTACCAAATTCATCAGTTTTATTTTTAAAAATCCATTTGCTATCAATAACCTTCACAATTTTAGGCTTAGGCACTAACGTCCAAACATCATATCTAGAACATTGTTCAAGTTCTTGTTGCATGACATTTACCTAAAACTCATCCACCAAAGCCTCTTTCACATTCTAAGGTTCCAAAAGAAAAGTGTAACAAACAAATCTTACCATATCTCTATAGTTTACCTTTTCTTTATCTCTTGTTCTCAAACCTTTTGAAATATTACCGATGACTTGATCAACAAGGTAATTTTTTTGAATTTGGCTTGATGGCTTCTTTCTAACTTCTCAAAAATATCAAAAACTTCAATTTTTTCTTCAGATTCTAAGGATGGTTGAGCAACATCTGCATATGTTGTTTTAGATATTGTAACATCTGGCACTCCAACAACAATACTGACTTTTTCTTCTTGATCAATTTTTGTTTCCTCACAAAGATTGATGATTTGCTCTTCATGTGTATTTCCTACAAAGTCACAAAAATCATCAATTACAACATTGAACAATTCAATAATAATACGTGTCCTTATGTTAAATACTCTATATGATCGACTATTTGTTGAATAACTAAGAAATTTTTTTTCATCACTTTTGGGATCAAAGTTCCTCAAGTGTTCTCGATCATTGAGTATGTACAAATATATGAAAATGATTAAGATTGGGTTTCTCACCTTTCCATAATCTTATGGAGTCATTTTAGTATCTGGTCCCAAGTGTACACGACTAGTGTTGTAACACACCTTGTTCAATGCTTCTGCCCACAACCTTTGTGAAGGTTTTTTGGAATTTAACATCACATGTGCCATTTCCTAGAGTGTTCTATTTTTTCTCTCTGCAACACCATTTTGTTGTGGTGTTTTAGGTATGGAGAACTCATGAAAAATCTTATGTTTCTCACAGTAATTTGAAAAGGCAATTTTACATGATTTTTCGTTTCTAAGTCTAACACAAAGTCTTTTAAAAACTATGATCGTATTAGACTTTTCTTTGATGAAATCAATCCATGTAAACCTTCAAAAACCATCAACACAAACGAAAGCATACTTCTTACCACCAATACTTTCTACCTGCATTGGTCCCATAAGATCCATGTGCAAGAGTTCTAGGCATCGAGTTGTGGCAGTGTGTTCCAACACTTTATGTGATTCCTTTTTTATTTTGTGAATTGACATAGTCCATAAATATCCAAGATTTTCTTGCTGAGCTTCGGCACACCTAGGATAGCACCTGTCTTGACTAGTTTGTATAGGCTTCAAAAATTTAGATATCCCAATTTCTGGTGCTAGAGTTTAGTTTCATCAGTCTGGGTGTTATAACACTTCAGCTTGTGTTACAACATGTAGCAATTTTCAGACGATCTCCAACCTATCAAAACACTTTTATTAGAATCATCAAAAACTTGACATGATTTTTGTTAAATTAAACAAATAAATTTTGATCCTATAATTGCTAATACTAATCAAATTAGCCTTCAACCCTTCAACATGTAAAACATTTTTTAGTGTTAGAAGTCTATCCATATTTAGTATTTTTTTAGTGTTAGAAGTCTATCCATATTTAGTGTCCCTTTCCCAATGATTCGTTCTCTAACTCCATCTCCAAATGTAACATGACCTCCTTTTTAGCTTTGATAGTCCCTCAGCTTTCCTCTATTACCTGTCATATGTCTAGAGCATCTACAATCAAAATACTATGATTCAATGATGTTGGCCTTTAAAAAGGTATGAGTCACATGACAAGCAAGATCAATTTTTCTGATCCAAATTTTATGATTAGATTTATTTTTCAATCAATCATATTCTTGGGAGTGTTCTTTGCAGGATGTTGCAACACTCCAGAAAATATTGAATAAGTTCTCATACCATTGAGCAAAGCCTTTTTTTATTTTAAACATTAGGTCTATATACCCAAGTATTTGATAGAAATAACAAGTAGGAACAAACCTTTTGAGTTTAGGTCTCTGTCTTTTTAACTAGGACTTCTTGGATGATTCAAATATAGATTCAGACTGACCAATTTCCTTTACAAAAACTATTTTAGAACTTTTACATGAGTTCTAAAATTCTACACCTTTTGAGAATGATTCTCCACCTGAATATCCTAATCCAGCATGGTTTCCACTATATTGTCCTATGAAAAGAATTTTATCCAATTAAGAAGTTCCAAAATTCAAATTCTTACAGACTTCATTATGTTTTCAAGTTCCTTCTTGACTCTATCAAGTTCAGGTGTCTTTTTAGAGGCCAGAAGTTCAAATCTGATCACATCAGCTTTGAGTGCTTCCTTCTCTTTTGTCAAGGTAGCAACTTGTTTCACAAGCCTTTCATTAGTTTTGCACACTTTAAGCCAATTATGAAGCATCTCTTGGTACTTGCATTGAATGTCCTCAAGACTAGGTCATTCATCATCAATATTTTCATCAGAATCTGTACTTGCCAAAGAAACAAAATTCAGAATTCAGAAGAAAATATAATTAACCCATACCTGCTAGGTGTTGCAATATTTTTGACAACATCCAATGTTTCTATCTGTTTCTCTTTTTTCAGGGTAACTGAGGTAAGTGCAACCTAATTGTGAACATGTTCTTCCTCTTCCTCTTGGCTACATTCAAGATCTCCATGACTCCAACTAGTATTGAGTAATCTGCCCATTTTCTTTAAGGTGTTAGGACACTTAGCTTGAATGTGACCAAATCCTTCGCATTCACTGCATTAAATTCTCCTACTTTTTCTGAAATTAGATATCTTGGAATCACTTTTATTCTTCTGAGAGTTAGATACTATTAGCCTTTGAGGATTTGTTTCCTTTATTTATTTGCTTTAGAAAATTTCTAAAGTTCTTAGAAAGTAAAATAAGTGGATCATCATCATTCCCATGATCTTGTTCATTTTCTATTGTAACAGTTTCAACCTGTAATGCAACTCCTTTGTTATTTTCCCTTTTATTTTGGTTGAGATTCATTTTAAAAATTTGCAGTGCCTCCATTGGTTCATTTAACCTCAGTTCTGTAAGATCCTAGCTTCCTCAATAATAGTCATTTTGTATAAAAATCTCTCAGGAAGTGATCTCAAAACTTTCCTAACAGGTTAAAATTAATGTATCTTTCTCCTAAAGCATAAGCTTCATTAGCAATATCACATAATTTAACACTAAATTCAACAATTGTTTCATTTTCTTGCATTCTTAGATTTTCAAATCTAGGGCAAGAATCTGAAGTTTAGACATTCTTACAACGTTAGTTTATTCATATGAAACTTGTAAAACATCCCACACTTCCTTAGCAGATTCGCATGTAGAGATCAATTTAAATTGATTCTCATCAACTGCAGTAAATATGATATTTAGTGCCTTTAATTTGAAATTAACCACTTGATCTTCTGCTGTAGACCACTTTATTTTAGGTTTGTGGACCTCCTATTCTTCAACAATTTTTGTTGTCTACTTCTATCCTATTAAGACTGACTTCCAAGCTCGTTTATTAAGTAACTTGATGAATGCCTTCATTTTAGCTTTCCACTAAGAGTAATTTGATCCATTGAGTAATGGAGGATGTGACACTAAACTTTCTTCATGTAGTTGTTCCGTACCTGCAGTAGATAGAAGCTAGAATCTCACTAATTAGTTTTAGTGACTCGCTCTTGATGCCAATTGATAAAATTTGTTGCCCAGTTTTTCTTCAAATAAGTGTTGTGAAAAGTAATGTAACATCTAGATAGAACACAAAATGGAAATAAAAAGATAATACCAGGATTTTTACGTAATTCAAGTACAACGTACTTACATGCACGAGGCCACGCTCAGAGAAATACAATTCATGGAATTAAATCAATTTAAAGACTCCCTCTTTAAATAAAGATCCTTCTATGTATTCCACTAATTAGTTATTCCTGCGAGCTCCTCTCGACTTTAATCAACACTGCTAGACTCTGATAGGTGATATTTTGGACACCTCCATGATCATAATTGCATATGTTTTTATCTTATAATCAATATACTTGTGCCTTATTTTGTGATGATTGTGTGTAGAAACTAAGAATTGAAGAAATGGAGTTGAAAATGGAAAACCAGTTAAAGAGTCAACGAAAACTTTTAGATGCGGCTGTCTTCATAATTATAGCACAACTTTCTCTATAAATGTGATATTGATCTAATTCAAGAGACTAGAGAACACTAACAAATAGGGCTACAATTCTTATGCAGATACTAAAATCCATTTTGGCTTAAAAAGAGGTAAAATCCCCAAGGTCTCACTGCGACCTGAGGGGTCCAAAGCTGAAAAAAATATCTACAAATTTTGAGGGACAAGTGGAAATCTAAGCTATATCATGGAGCTTTTCTTGTTATACACTACTATACCCTCATACACTATGTGACACTCTATTAGAGATACTATACACATACAATTACATCACACAAATGAGAGATACACACATTCTTACATATAATTTATTGAATAACACATAATACATATACTATGCAACACACAATTCATAACATACACACACACACACACTCTACACCTAAATTCTCACACACTTTTCTCTCCATGCAAAAACACCCATTTTTCCATATTTTTCCACACACTACATAAAAAACACATTACCATCATTAAGGAATTAGCGATTCAAGATAAATGAAAGAAGTGGCTATTTTGGACAAGGAGAATCAAAAGCTAGAAATGAACTTTTACTTTAGTTTTCTTTTGATTTTGTTTAGTTGTAAGAATATTATAAAGGCATGATGTTGAGAAACAAGTGTTGTTTGCTCTATTTCATTATGAAGTAAACTCTACTTTGCTAAAGCTTGAAAAGCTATTTCTGTGAAGTTATGAATTGTTAACTTGCATGTGATATAGATGATGATTGATTTATGACGATCATGTACTATATGTTTAATTCTTCTTGAAATTTGGTTAGTTTCCAGATGAACCTTGTTGTTGTGATTGAGATCGGGAGGTAGTATTATAATAAGTGCTCGTATAGTATGTATCGTGGGTTAGGTCACTATAAGAATATAGGAGTTAGCACACGTAGTAGTTATAGACTTGATCGTTGAAAGCTAGAGGAAATCACAAAGCCTAATGCATTGTTAGATAGCATATAACTTGTATAGGAATATATCGGTTGCTTTTTAGTAATAGGTATGGTACGTCTTGGAAAAGAGTATCATATAAAATTGGAGTTCCCGCTATCACACAATTCAATATCAATCCTAATCACTAACTTGTAAGAATTCACAATGTAATAGAATAACAATCCAATACCTTGGAACTTCTCCACCTAAGTCTAAACCCCCTATTTTCCCTGATTATTTTTATTGCTTGTTAATTTCTAGTTTTAAGTTTTCCAATTAATCAACCAAACTTTTGATAGGTTAAATATATTTCGATTATCTATACATCAGTAGTTGCTCACATAATCTCTAGGGACACGATATCTGTATCCTCAAACACTTGATTACTTATTAGCCCGTGCACTTGTAGCATTAGGTTACGTTTAATTGCAAGCCACACCAAATTTTTAGCACCATTATTGGGGTTGTGTCTTGTGTAATATCAAAGTTGATTTATCTAGTTGTAGTTTGACCATTTTGCTTGATTTATTTTTATTTTATTTTTTTTATTTTTGTTGTTTTGTTATAGTTTACTTTAGTTGTTTTGTTTGTTTCTTTAAGAGGCATTCGTTGGATGTGATGGCAACGTATACACATTACTGGCCAACCAAATATGCTATGTCAATGGGGACTTTTGGAAGTTATGAAGTGATCAGTGTATATTTTGACATATTTTTATATCAAATCATTTATACTTTTCTTACTTTATTCTTGTTAATATTATTGTTTTATTAATGTTTTGTGTTGGGGAATAAATGAAAGCATGTTTCCAGACTTGTGCAGTTTTTATAATTTGAGTATAACTTCACGATCAAAAGTCCTATGGACCTAAAGTTTATTTCATTTGAAAGCCAATAGATAGAGGTACAACTTTTCTGTTGGAAGCTCAACCCAATTCAGTTTTGATAAAAGCATAAAATTCATCCAAATAGTTGCACAAAATGGATCACCAAAATTCAGATCAAAGTTTAGCCCAATATTGACTTATTTTATCAATTCGGTTATATATCTTGAGCCCAAATTTATTTTGGGCTGAAATTCAGATATGTTATACCCAAAAGGTGAATAAACAAGTTTTCTGAAGACAAGATGGTGTGAAATATGTCGAAATGGTAAAACTATAGGCTATAAGTTGCTGGTGATGTTAAAGGGCAGCTCTTGGATATGACTCGGTAATTTGACCATATCTCCTTCATCAGACCACCAAATTTGACAAAAGATATATGAAAATATATCAGCGTTGAAAGATATACAATTTTGATTCTTCATATATCTTCAAAATCTGGATGTATCTGACTGAAAAATATAATTAAATTCAGTGGGTGAGAAATTTATGTAACAGCTCACCAACTCTTGGCAACTGGCATACCACTTGATTAAGCCCTCCATTATTTTCTTGGTCTCTACCTTACTCCAAGTACTATAAATAGGCCATGTATTAAGCTTGTAAGTAAGAGGGGGTAGAGGTTTCTTTAGGCTAAGTTATCTAGTTTGTATGTTTTCTAGTATTGTAAGTTTTCTAGTAGTAATAGAAATGCATTCTCTAGTTTCTCTTATATTTTTAATCTTTGCTACTTTTATTATGTCTTTCTAAATTTTATTTTGTTGAGAAAAAATGGTGAATCTCTTGATGGAGGAAGAGAAATGGTTATAAGGGTAGAAATTATTTAAGTATGTTGTATTATTATTTTTATTTTTAATATAAACCTTACTTATTTTGTGGTGATTCTTGATTTATGTATCTCCAATGGTATAACAAATACTTGGGTTCATTTAACTTATTGTACGATTTTACCCCACTGACTGCTAATGTGAAACCTTGATTTGTTGTTGATGAAGGTGTGCATAAATACTTGATCCCATAAATAAGTATTGGCGTTAAGAGAAAATTTGCAATAGTAAGACAATATCATGATTACCTTATTGCATGAGTTACTTGATAATATCTTTCCATTGGAACCTTCATTATGTATGGATTCTAATTATGGCAATTAATAGAGGTAAAAAGAATAAATAACCATTTCTCTATCCAAAACTCAAGAGTGGATCCCTAATCTTCAGTACTTTTATTACTTCGATTTTTCTTTAGTTACATCATACATTAATTGTTCATATATTTTAATTCACATAAACTCCATCTTTTTAGAAATATAAACTTGAATTTTTCAAACAACTTCCCTGTGTATCGACCTCAGATTCACGAGAAATTTATTACTTACTACAACCTGCACTTGGGTTTGCAATCTTAAAGTTGTAGCATGGAGTAAAACCCTTTACTGCATTAACCACCGAAATCGATGCTTTGTCTAATAAGATTGATGAATTCTCAACATATACTACTCATATACCCTTTGTAATGCAAGAGTCGTATGGTGGTTTCCATGTAATAAAAAAAATACCAAATGAGCAATCCATGGGCAACACCATAGATCGATCATGCT
The DNA here is from genome assembly GCA_019321725.1 of Paulownia fortunei. Taxonomy (NCBI): domain Eukaryota; kingdom Viridiplantae; phylum Streptophyta; class Magnoliopsida; order Lamiales; family Paulowniaceae; genus Paulownia; species Paulownia fortunei. Next base: position 17,430,951 of record CM033106.1, read on the forward strand.
TAATATATGTGGGATTATAATGAGCAACAAAACACTCTTTTCTCCAATATGTACAATCAAGGATGGCAAGTTTATCGGACATGATGAAATGATCATAATGTGACATGGCATGAACACACTTATCTACTGCAAGAAAAAGAGTCAAATCTAAAAGAATTTATTACGAACACTCAATCCTCTTATCCACCTCAAGAAAAAGAGTCAAATCTAGAATAAATACTGACTCAATTCATGATAAATACCGAGGCTAGACTTCAAAAGGCATTAACATCATATTAGAGATTGGAAGCCCAACTTAGTGAGTTACGAAAAGTTAGAATCCCCTTTAAGAATTGATGAATTGTGCAAGAATAGACAAGAGGAACAACACAAATGCCTATTGTGGAAAAGGAACAAGGTCTAGTTATAATTCAATCAAGCCCTTCCAAGAGCCATCACCAAAAGGTTCTTGCCCTTAACTCTTAGAGAAGAGCAAGGTAGTGTCAAACTCCATGGTGGATAAGGAGGACATCCTTGCACAACAACAACAATTGGAGGAGTGCGTGACTATTGAAAAGTGTAATGCCATCTTGCAAGAGAAGGCATCTCAAATGGTTACCAATTCAGAGAATTTCATTATCCCTTATTCAATTGGAGACTCTACTTGTGAAATGATATTATGTGATCTAGTTGCAAACATAAATTTAATATAATTATCTAATTTTAGGAAGTATTTATTAGATGAAGTAAGGCCTACTAGGGTGACTCAAGATATGCTTAGGACTAGTGACCAATTCTTATGCTCTATAGATTTTTTTATCTTTAATATGGAAAAAGATAGGTATATCTTTACCATGTCTTGAAGGCCATTTGATATAAGAGGGATTCACTTGTGGATGTCCATAAGGCCCGTGATGCTACTCTGGATCATCCTCGTTGTACATATATGGAAGTATCGCCTACACTCTTGGAGCACACAAAAAATGTGGCATGATAAATACTTATTTTTAGATTCGAGATGAGCAAAGAAGATAGTCGGCCTGATGACTCTAAACTAATCACTTCTAGGGAGGCAACCTAAGCCTTTGTTTTCTTTGCTTTTGAATAAATTCTTAGTTAGTTTTTAAAGTATGTTCCCTTTCTAGATTTAGGCATTCTAGTTTTCTTTTGTTTACCTATTGTATTTCTTTGTTTATGTTTGTGTTCTCACTTTTGTTTCTTTCGCCAATGTGCTTTCATGTCTTTTTTTCTTGTGTAGATGGACCTCTTCTTGGTGATATATATGGATCTCTCATGGACTCCAAGGGCATCATCTATTTGAAAGGGGAGTTTCCTATTTTCCCCCTCCTATGTGCTTGAATTCATTAACATTGAGGATAATGTTAAGTTTAATGTTAGGGGTGGGTATTGTATTTTGTGTGTTTGAGCTTTATGTGAAAAATTGAGCCATTTTTTTCAATTTTTATTCAAGATTTTTGTGTGAATTACACATGTTGTGTGATAGAGTATAAGAGCAAGCATGCATTGTTGACAAACTTAGTGACTTCATGCTTTGTGATTGAATGAATAGATTACTGATGGCCTATGATGATACCTAATTAATATTATATAGAGTTTAGAGAAAAGAAAAAAAGTTAGTCTTTTGACAAGACGATTCTTGTATGTATTTGATCTTTGTTATAAATGATGAATTTTCATTGAACATGTTGTGTCGAAATCTTGTGAATTGCATAATATTTGGTGTTGGATTTTGCTTCTAATGAATTCTATTGGTCATTTTGTGGTGCTCTAGAACTTATTTGATTACTCTTTGAGCGAAATACTAGATAACTAGCAAACTTGGAAATGATTTGGGCCATCTTTAACTTATTTGTGCTTTACAAGCCTATCATGATCACATTTTTTTCACTAGTTACCCCTTTGAGCTTTATTCAAAGAATGACATGTGCAATTCATATGAATGACTACCATTCGACTTCGTTTCTTGAAGCTCACTGCACCTACCCTTTACAGCCTAAAAAACTAATAATTGTCCCTAAAAGAGATTAAGGTGTGACATTTTGTGCACTATCAAGGGGTCATATGGAGACATGTTGGGGCATGGATGAATACATTTAGGTGTATGAGTAGGAAAAATATGCAAGGAAACCATCACAACTCATGTTGATAAAAAGAAACAAGTTTGGGGGTTGTGAGAGCAAAAGAACAAGAAATGAACCCTTGGGATACATGAAAACAAAATAAAAAGAAAAAGAAAAGAAGAAGAAAAAGTGAAGCAAAAAAAAGAGAAAAAAAGAAAAGCATGAATCCCAAAGGAAAAATGAAGAGAATTGGGAAGAGAAAAGAAAGGAGGAGAATAGATTTTATGTGCATTGCTTTATGCTCTCTTACGTTGTTTATCCTTACCTTTTTTTGTAAGCTAATACCTAGGCCTTATATTACAACCTTATTGAAGTCTTTTTGATCTAAGTTTGCAAGTGTCTATATTAGTGAAAAAGTTGTATGAAGAGCAAGCCTATGGAATACCTAGAATTTCTTTGCTTAGATCATGAGGGTCATTGGTTGTGAAATTCATATAAAAAATGCATGCATGAAACTTGAGCTTGATACTTCACACACACACATTTTGAATACATGACAAGATTGATGAAATAGAAGTTTTGTAGTGTCATTTGACTAGCTTTTACACTAACCTTTGGATTCATGTGCAATAAAGATTGATAAGGCACTTGAATTGGTTGATCAAGCTTAGTAATTCATGATCAAAGTATAAGCCTACGGTTGTTTGGTTTTGAGTTTTGCTCGAGGATGAGCAAAAGATACGTTTGGGGGTAGTTGATAGGCTCATAAAGTGCAACATTTCCAACACCTCCATGATCATAATTGCACATGTTTTTGCCTTATAATCAATATAATTGTGCCTTATTTTTGTGATAATTGTGTATAGGAATAAGAATTGAAGAAATGGAGTTGAAAGATGGAAAATCAGTTAAAGAGTCAACAAAAATTTTCAAATGCTGTAGTCTTCATATTTCTGGCGTAATTATTTCCGCAAATGTGATATTGATCTGATTTAAGAAGATAGAAATCTAACAAAAATGAATACAATTCTTATGAAGACACTAAAAGTCAGTTCGGCTTAAAAAGAGGTAAAACATCAATTGAAAGAAGCTTAACAATGTAGTCTAAACAAATCAGGCACCGCAACACCCCAATCTTGCACCGCGGTGAGAGGGGCGAAAAATGGATAGTAACTAGATTTTGAAGGACCGCAACACCCCCAGGTCACGTTGCGTCGTGTGGGGTATTGAGCTGAAAAAAATATCTACGAATTTCGAGGGACAAATGGCAATCTAAGCCATATCATGGAATCTTTTTTGTTATACACCACTACACTCTCATGCAACATGTGGCACTCTATTCGATATACTACACACACATAATTATATCACACAAATGAGAGATACACATATGCTTATATATAATTTCTTAAACAACACATAATACATAGATCATACAATACACAATTCATCACATACACACATACACACACACACACACACTCTACACCTAAATTCTACACATATTTCCTCTCCATCTAAAAACATCAATTCTTCCATATTTCTCCACACACTACATAAAAAAACACACTACTATGATCATGGAATTGGGGATTCAAGATAAAGCAAAGAAGGAGCTACTTTGGCAAGAAGAATCTAAATCTAGAAGTGAAGACTCACAAAAAGGGTTGTAACTTTTATGTTAGTTTTTTTTTTAATTTTGTTTAGTTCTAAGAATATGGTAAAGGCATGATGTTGAGAAACATGTGTTGTTTGCTTTATTTCATTATGAATTAAACTCTATTTTGCCAAGGCTTGGAAAGCCATTTCTATGAAGTTATGTGCTGTGGATGATGATTGATTTGTCATGAGCATACACTATATGTTGAATGCTTCTTAAAATTAGCCAGTTTTGAGATGAACCTTTTTGCGATTGAGATTGGAAGGTAGTATCACAACAAGTGCTCGTGTTATGCCGTGGGTTAGGTCACTATAGAAATATAGGAGCTAGCATATGCAGTAGTTATAGACTTGATTGTCGAAAGCTAGAGGAAATCACGAAGCCTAATGCATTGTTAGATAGCTTAACTTGTATAGGAATACATTGATTACTTTCTAGTAATAGGTGTGGTTCACCTTGGAAATAGTATCATATAAAATTGGAGTTCCTGCTGTCAGACAATTCAATGTCAATCCTAATCACTAACTTTTAAGAATTCAGAATGCAATAGAACGATAATCTAACGACTTGGAACTTCTCTACCTAAGCCTAAATCCCTTGTGTTTATTACTTGTTAATTTCTAGTTTTAAGTTTTCCAATCAATCAACAAAACTTTTGATAGGTTAAATGTAGTAGGGTTATCTATACTTTAGTAGTTGCTCATATACTCTTTAGAGACACGATATTCGTATGCTCATACACTTTAATACTTGTTCGCTAGTGCACTTGCAGAATTAGATTGCATTTAATTGTAAGACACACCAAACTCCCTGCAACTTTGAACTCCTTCAAATGGTTGATGTAGTCTTCTCCTAATAACATTCACCTTCTTCTCCTACAGAATGTATATGAGTAATCAGCACTACTGGACTCCATCCAGCTTTAAACTCCTTCAGATGGCTAATGCAATAATCTTCCAAAGATCTTTCACCTTTTTTTCCCAAAGAATGTATGAGAGTAAACTCATCTCACCCTTGAATCAATTTTGTTGCACTATTCAGTTTATCTACTTTGTTTCTTCAATGTTGAGACTTGTTATATATGCAACTATTTATTTCAGTTCAAATACCCTTGAAATCGAATCTAGGCTGTTGCATATCTGAATGAGATTGATTTCTTAATTTGTTGCCTTATCCATAAAATTATGCAAATCTTCTTTTACCTTATCAAAAAAAATCAAGAGTATCTTTAATTTCAACACATTTATCACATATGTGACTTACAAAATACTTAAAATAAATATTTCAAAAATTCCTGAATTATGAAAATGTAACACCCCCATTACTACACAACTAGATATATATTATAATTTGACATGATAGAACCTGTGTGCATGCATGGAATATTATTTTTTTTAACACTTTAAGAAAAGATAAATCACTTCTTACATGCACAACCTTGTTTAAAATACTTTATAACACATGTCATGTATATAGCAGGATCGGTATTTATATAAAAGCTCAACACCCACAACGACCCAATATTTACATACTTATTTACAGTAAAGTTTTAAAAGCGAAATATAGTACCAGTTTAAAAATATAATACAACAGACTCAAAATATAACAAGCCAACAAAATAGTCCAATAGGTCGTCATCCATGTACACACTCTCTCAAACACTTGTAGGAGCTCCAACTACCGCCCAACCAATAAAAGATGCTTCAAGTATCGTCGTACTCACCTACAATACATAAACTATATGAGTTAACGCTCAGCAAGTAAAGATTATGCATGTCAAAAAATAATCCACAATATCAAGTCATGCAACTCAAAATGCTATGCTCACAATTCAATTTTATGCATCAAAATATTTCTCTCAAAATCATTTCTTTCTTGGGCCCCTGACCAACACTACTATCCCATGCACCGGAAAAGAGCTCTGTACACAGCCATAATCCAATGGCCAATAATCATATAAGCATGCAAATCCATGCATACTCATACGCATGCAAATCCATGCACACGAACCTGCAAATCCATGTATAAAACCATGCAAATCCATGCATGCTTTGGTGCACTAATAGTGGTCAGCAAAACATTTTTCTTTCTCTGAATCATGTCGTGCAATGCAAGATTTATCACAATGCTCGTATATGATGTATGCACATGCTAATGACAATGCCTATGTATGTATGCTCAATGGAGAGCCCTCTACTATGCACATATGATTTATGATATTACATATAATTCACACATCTACTTGTGGTTGCAAATAAATCTTTACTTACCTTTCACTTGGTTGGTGGCTTAGTCTAAATTTGTTTAGTATTCCTCTCCAACCTTAGATGTAAAATAGCCTGTAATATTACCCAACATCAAGCACCATTCCCAATTTGGTAAGTTGAAAGCACAAAATCTCATACTAGACCTTAAACACCAAGCTATAAGCTAACAATCAAGCTTTCACAAACTAGAACCCAATATAGCCCCTCAAATACCTTAATTTATCATCTTAAATACATGGAAACATCATGTAATTGAAGTATTATAACTCTAATAGCATGTGCCTAATTGTTAATACTCAATAGCAACATGTCTAGGTTGGAACATGCTAAGTGATCAAATGTGGCAGATTCATATTTTCATATTTTCTTGCTGTCAAGTTTAGTTGCGTGATAATTTTAACATCCTTAAGCATATCCAATCACTCCCAAATTTTTACCACACTTAGATAACATGTATATAAATGTAACAATATCATATAATTGCTAAAAATCATGGATATAGCTTTCCAAGTTCAGCTCTCTTCACGACATACTGAAACAGATTGTTTCCTACCGTGACAATTTTGCACACTTCATGACATTAATGGTTTCGACACCATTAAGTATATTCAATCACTCCAAAATTTTTACCATACTTGGATAAAATATATAAGGAGACAACAAGGTCATAATATTACCAAAAATAATGGATTTAGCTCCCTTAATTCAGTTTCCTTCACAGCACACCAAAACAGATTTTGCTATTTTGGCAGTTTGAGTGTTTCTCCAATATCATTCTCTATTTCAATTTCCAACTGATAAAACTTCATTCCAATACTCTTAACTCATATATGGTCATGTAAATGGTAATAATTATAGATTTTATTCAACATACCATACTCTTTTGAAGCCTAAAACACAAGAAAACAGTAAGATGACAGTTTCTGCCACAAGTATTTCCTATTAAGTGTTTGTCATCAAAACCCTTTCTTTGTGCATCAAAGTCTAACTAAAAACTTCCTAACACTTTTATAAAAGATATTGAAATCTTAATAAACAATAAAACGATTCATAATAATCTGAAAACCAAAGACAAAACCGTAGATAAGTGTTACCTATGCAGATTTTGAGGTTAACTTGATGGTAATCACTTCTCCTTTGCTTTTCTTGCTTTTATTTCAACTTGGAATCAATTTGGATCACTTGGAGACCTTAAGGTGTGTGTTTGGAAGATGAAAATGGCTGAAATGAGGGTCTGTTCGTTGCTTAAGGGTGAAGGGTTTGAGGTGTTAGCTTGAGATGTTAGCTTAAGCTTAATAAGAAAGCATGAGGTGGCAAGTGAATAGCAAAATCTGATTTTCTCCCTTATCTTGCAACCCTAATCTTGTGTGTCTCACCTATTTTTATTTAAGGTTGCAACCTATCTTAGTCACCATTCATTCCCATACTTATTTCCTATGTCCGTTCATTCGATCTCCAAACCGATTCACATCCGATTCTTAATGAAATATCAAGTTTGCATTTCTAAAATCATATGCATATATGGGCCTTGTAATAGGACACTTAAATCACATTATATCATGTCTAATATCCCAAGTATGTTAATTTACAAATATATACTTTTGAAATAACTTGATCAAATCAAATTAAATCGTATAAGCTTACTAGTAACACTTTTAACACTTCCAAAATTATAATATATATATCCCATCTATATCTAATATTGATCCACCTCAATTTCTTCTTATTTCAATATAAAATCAACTACTTAGATTAGGAAATTTAATAACTAATACCGTGCAAGAACTTCAGAATTAAGTTTAATATTCAAGAATGTCGTATAAAATGAAATAAATTATGTAATGTCAATAGAAATGCAAATAGCATATAAAATTAACACGTAATGCATGAATCATATTTGGCCATGTGAGTAATAAGAGGCTCGGATATCACAGAAAACCTGCATAGAATAATTTAATTAATTAAAATAATTAATTATTTAAATTCTGTTCTGCCAGTGTTGCAACAACATCTCTCACAACATGTCTTGCAATACCTGGTTTTTGTGCAAAATTCTATCTTTCATAAATGACAATCTTTTCTGACATTAACGAAGACATGGATCACCAATCCCAAAGCTATTAAGGAAAATGTGGAGTTTTGTCAATGGCTGGGTACATATACCCAGAGGCGCGGACCATTATAGGTTTATTCTTGGAGTTTAGAGAAAGATACCATCAAGGCATAGACTTCGCACACTTAAATAAGGCATGCCAGAGAGACCTTTTCCCACTTTTGCTAATGAACTTGCTGGCAAATGCAAATCCCAAAGGTAAATTAGCAAGTTTCCCAATTGCAAACCATGAGAGTCATTCGAAGCAACTATTCTCTAAAGTAACCTTAGAAGAAATAATAAGTGCAATCCTAGCACGAGAGGGAAGAGGAGAGCATCACCTTACCTATTACGATAGTTGTACTATGCAGAAAGTGGAACTTAAGCACCTCAAGATTAAGAAGATAGCATTAGCAATCATCATGGTTGTCATAAAGGACACCTTCACTTGTATAAGAATGTTGTCTCTATATAAAACCAAGCACTAACCTTAGAGCAAGCGTTAAGGGCTACCCGATCCCATGGAGAACAAAGAAAAAATATGAGTGGCCAACGAGGAAGAGAATCTAAGTAAAAGAGGGAACAGTAGCAGAATTTGCCCAAATGTTCCTTTGATGAGAGAGTCTCCTAGAGGAATCCACATACTGATATGGAAACAAGGGCTCAACAATGCACTCCTCCTGCATGGTGACAAACATCTCCCTCTGGAGCACATTCTTTTAGTATGGTGGCAAGTGCCTCCCCTTGGAGCACATTTCTTTGGAGCAACAATCAGCTATCACCCAAGAACAACTATCTTGTAAGTGGTAAAGAGCGCATTGTCCGTAATGATTTCAAGACACCTCCTTCACTTCTAAAAGAAAAAGCACTAGTAGAGACAAGAATCCTCACAAGTAAAAAAGCTAGTGAGAAAGAGGAAGTTAGAAACAAAGCTTCTCCTACTTGATCATCCATAGAAACATCATCGCTTGGTCCTTTGTGGAAGTAGAACATCTAATCTCGAGAGTATGCTAAAGTGGAGATATGAACAAAAGTGAAGACTAGGGCCGATTGGCACAACTAAGAGAGGACAAAATGAGAGGGGATTAGACTACCTTTATGGCTTTACCAATGACACCAATCGACATTGCACCTCAATTGACAAGCCTGATCAGCTCTCCACCTCAACCTACTACCTCAATTGACTTTATTTCTCATCCGACAACTTCAGCTGATATTGCACCGAGACTAAACACCTTTGGTCTTGTTCGTCAAATTCCTACCGCAAGCGTACAATGTCAAGTTTTGAGTACAAGAGGTGAATGGAGTATCGTCTCCATAAGGATTGATATCAAATACGCACTAAGTATTGAAATTATAATAGACCTAACTTTATCTACATGATTCAAGTTAAAGTTGCAAATAATTAAACTTTAAATCTTAGAGTTAAACTAAAAAAATTCACTTAAGCAATTTATCAAACACTTAGTAGACAATCAATTCTAGAGGTTTGATTCAGCTAGTTTTTGCCTAGTTTTCACCTATGTTTATCAATGTAATCTATAAATTTAAAGCCAACAAATTATAAGTCAAGAATTTCTAAAGTCATCAACTTTCTCTCTCGAGTGTCGAGTGATTATGAAATTTAATCCAAATTTTGATATCTCTATAGAAATCCCAAAATAAAATCCTATCAAGTTCAATGAATTCTCTCACAAGACTTCAAAGGGTTCGTAAGCCTCTCGACTATACAAATTCCTAAGTTGTGCTATCTTATGGCCGTGTATTAAATTCCCTCTCTCGATTATTGAATTCTATACATCAAATATTTTTGATTATTGATAAGTATTCAAGTTGCAATAAAAACAAATAGCACAAATAAATTGACAAACTTGAAATTTCATAGATTAAAATTTCAAAACATAGGATTCAACTTTGGCTACATCAACCCATAGAAACTAGAATTTAGTTCATGACCAATGTAGAATAACTCATAGACCAGTTTTGAGACATCGTATGAATGAAATAAAATAAATAAAATAAAGGAATTAATAAACAAGAGAAAGAATCCTCTCTATATCCAGATGAGAGATATCTTGAATTATCTTCTCTAAACCCTTGCTTCATTTCCAGCCTTCTCATTGTGCTCTCTAAAGTGCCAAAAGTCTTAAGGAATGAATTATAAGTTGTCTATTTATATCTTGTCCTAGAAAAGACTATTTAAAACCCTTTTTCCGCACAAAATTCGTAAGGTGGCATCATGGCCCTGTAGGAGTTTAGGTACTACCTAAATTTTTCTACCTCGCACCGCGGCGCCAAATATCTTCTTCAATAGGCGCTGCGACTCAAACTTTAGGGTGTCACTGCGCCAGCCAACATTGAGTTTCAACCTATTTTTTGGCATCAACGCCATGACTCCTACATCAAGCACCGGGGTGCCAGATCTTAATTTCTGGCAACCTTCTATTTTATCTTATTCTCTTCTTTGACTCGTCCAAACTTTTCTAACATGGAGTATTTCCTACAAAACTAAATAAAAAGCATCAAACTAGACATATTTTTCTTGAAACCAGTCAAGTAACTAAGTGAAAAGTAATCGAATCATTGGTATAAAACCAACTCAACAAGTCCCCAAACGTATAAATTTGCTTGTCCTCAAGCAAAACAAATAAGTTGACAAAAATAAAAAAAAATAATTGACACAAACTTGAATATACAACCAGCACTGAACCATCAACTCTATTAGAATCACAAAAGCATGTTAATGTTCCAAATGTCAATCATGAATATAAGTTCTACTTGACCTTGTGACCTTTTGTGTGTCTGTGAATAGTCAATTTTGCCATTCCACATGCATTACTTGGATAAGTTTATAAAGCCAACCACCTTCTAAATGATCCACTTTTAATAGAGAATTAAAATATTTCCCAAACTCTATAGACTTGTTTTTCATACTAATCTCCACTAATATAGGTAGATAATGACATTAAGAATCAAAAGGACTTTCAAATCTTATGACATATGACTCGGGTAATAGCAGGAAAATATGGATAATAGTAGCTCAAAGTCACCCAAAACACATAATCAGCTAGAACCATGTATTAGAGCATCAAAATCCTCAACATAAGCATCAATGCCACCTTTTACATACATTCCTTCATAAATTTATCCTTCGACATCTATCACTTTTATTTATTTCATCATTCTTCTTCTTCTCTTTTTTTTTGACAAACTTTTGTAAAATCTTTCCATTTTCTTCATAGATGTAATACCCCTAAACTTGATCAATTTATTATACATAAGGGGTTTTTTTTTCATTTATGTGATTGGAAAGATCTACACCTCAGCCTTAACACATTTTTTCTTTGAAATTTTTGCCCTTCATCTCCAATAGTGCTCAAACTCTTATACATTAATCTAAAATACATGTGTGCATGAGTGAACGGGTTCAGTTATGGATAAAATATGTATAAGGCTCAACAAATTGTGTATGGGATGCCAAGTAAAAAGGCTTCAATAGGCTCAAAAGGAGACACTATAGATAGTTGATGCATAGGTAAACATAGGCTTTATCGGTCCAAAAAATAATCTCTCTTATGATATGTTACCTGAGATTTCACCTCAACTAGCAATCAAACAAGTTCTATAGCTTGTTGGGATCATTTAATTAGCAGTCATGCTCTATAAACTATTTCCAAGCAAATCAATAAAATTTAGCAAAAGACTAGTGTGATACCCGAACCTCTTACTACTCACATGGCCAAATATGATTCATGCATTACGTGTTAATTTTATATGCTAATTGCATTTCTATTGACATTGCATAATTTATTTTATTTTATACGACATTCTTGAATATTAAACTTAATTCTGAAGCTCTTGCCCGGTATTAGTTATTGAATTTTCTAATCTAAGTAGTTTATTTTATATTGAAATAAGAAGAAAATGAGGTGGATCAATATTAGATATAGATGGGATATATAGGTTATAATTTTGGAAGTGTTAAAAGTGTTACTAGTAAGCTTATACGGTTTAATTTGATTTGATCAAGTTATTTCAAAAGTATATATTTATAAATTAACATACTTGGGATATTAGACATGATATAATGTGATTTAAGTGTCCTATTACAAGGCCCATATATGCATATAATTTTAGAAATGCAAACTTGATATTTCGTTAAGAATCGAATGTGAATCGGTTTGGAGATCGAATGAACGAACATAGGAAATAACTATGGGAATGAATGGTGACTAAGATAGGTTGCAACCAAATAATAATAGGTGAGACACACAAGATTAGGGCTGCAAGATAAGGGAGAAAATCAGATTTTTCTATTTACTTGCCACCTCATGCTTTCTTATTAAGCTTAAGCTAACATCTCAAGCTAACACCTCAAACCCTTCACCCTTAAGCAACGACCAGACCCTCATTTCAGCCATTTTCATCTTCCAAACACACACCTTAAGGTCTCCAAGTTATCCAAATTGATTCCAAGTCGAAATAAAAGCAAGAAAAGCAAAGGAGAAGTGATTACCATCAAGTTAACCTCAAAATCTGCATAGGTAACACTTATCTACGGTTTTGCCTTTGGTTTTCAGATTATTATGAATGGTTTTATTGTTTATTAAGCTTTAAATATCTCTTATAAAGGTGTTAGGAATTTTTTAGTTAGACTTTGGTGCACAAAGAAAGGGTTTTGAATGACAAACACTTAATAGGAAATACTTATGGCAGAAACTGTCATCTTACTATTTTCTTGTGTTTTAGGCTTCAAAAGTGTATGTTATGTTGAATAAAACCTATAATTATTACCATTTACATGACCATATATGAGTTAAGAGTATTGGAATGAAGTTTTATTAGTTGGAAATTGAAATAGAGAATGATATTGGAGAAACACTCAAACTGCCAAAATAGCAAAATCTGTTTTGGTGTGCTGTGAAGGAAACTGAATTAAGGGAGCTAAATCCATTATTTTTGGTAATATTATGACCTAGTTATCTCATTATATATGTTATCTAAGTATGGTGAAAATTTTGGTGTGATTGAATATACTTAATGGTGCCAAAACCATTAATGTCATGAAGTGTGCAAAACTGTCACGGTAGGAAACAATCTGTTTCAGTATGTCGTGAAGAGAGCTGAACTTAGAAAGCTATATCCGTGATTTTTGAACTTATATGATATGGTTACATTTATATACATGTTATCTAAGTGTGGTAAAAATTTGGGAGTGATTGGATATGCTTAGGGATGTTAAAATTATCATGCAACTAAACTTGACAGCAAGAAAATATGAAAATGTGAATCTGTCACATTTGATCACTTAGCATGTTTCAACGTAGACATGTTGCTATTGACTGTTAACAATTAGGCACATGCTATTAGATTTATAATACTTCAATTACATGATGTTTTCATGTATTTAAGATGAGAAATTGAGGTATTTGAGGGGCTATATTGGGTTCTAGTTTGTGAAAGCTTGATTGTTAGCTTATAGCTTGGTGTTTAAGGTCTAGTATGAGATTTTGTGCTTTCAACTTGCCAAATTGGGAATGGTGCTTGATGTTGGGTAATATTACAGGCTATTTTACATCTAAGGTTGGAGAGGAATACTAAACAAATTTAGACTAAGCCACCAACCAAGTGAAAGGTAAGTAAAGATTTATTTGCAACCACAATGCATAGATATAGTAGATGTGTGAATTATATGTAATATCATAAATCATATGTGCATAGTAGAGGGCTCTCCATTGAGCATACATACATGGGCATTGTCATTGGCAGGTGCATGCATCATATACGAGCATTGTGATAAATCTTGCATTGCACGGCATGATTCTGAGAAAGAAAAATATTTTGCTGACCACTACTAGTGCACCGAAGCATGCATGGATTTGCATGGTTTTATGCATGGATTTGCAGGTTCGCGTGCATGGATTTGCATGCGTATGAGTATGCATGGATTTGCATGCTTATATGATTATTGTCCATTGGATTATGGTGGTATACAGAGCTCTTTTCCGGTGCATGGGATAGTAGCGTTGGTCAGGGGCCCAAGAAAGAAATGATTTTGAGAGAAATATTTTGATGCATAAAATTGCATTGTGGGCATAGCATTTTGAGATGCATGACTTGATATTGTGGATTATTCTTTGACATGCATAATCTTTACTTGCTGAGCGTTAGCTCATATAGTTTATGTATTGTAGGTGAGTCTGGTGATACTTGATACCATGGACTTACTGGGCAAGCTGTTGGGGTTCCTACAGGTTCTGAGGATCAGTGTACATAGATGACGACCTGTTGGGTTGATTGTTAACTTATTTGATTTTATAGTCTATTGTATTAGGTTTTTGGATTTATACTATGTGTTACTTTTATAACTTTTCTGTACACGGGTATATAAATATTATGATTGTTATGGGTCCTATGCAGGTATATATATTAGTCTGTGAGTGGGAAAATATTTATTATTTATTAATATATTACAGGAAAAAAAATAATAATGCATGCACACAGGCTCTATTATGTTAAATTATACTATATATATATAGTTGTATAGTAATGGGGGTGTTACAACTAGTCAGCAAGATGTTCAAGATTCACAATTTAAGTCAAACCAATACCACACCTTCAACAATTAGATCAAAGCATATTCAATAATTCCAACAAATTATTATTAATGCAATCAGATTTCAACATTGGATACAAGCTTAGAAGTAATATAACACGAGAATACAACTCTTTTTTTTCATTTTTTTTTCATAAAACAACAAAATGATAAAACAACAAAATAACTCAAATAGACTCAACTACTGACATATGATAGGCTAGACCTCACAAATATCAGAACAAAAGATACCACCACACCCCAAACTTAATAAAACAAAATTATCCCCAATGGAGAGTGGCGAAAAGCAAAATAGAGAACTTTCCTAAAGAATGCATGTCATGGAGAAAGAGTGTCCTCGTCATCCTCAGGGAAGAAAGGGATCTATTGGTGGTAGAGTAAAGCTAATATCAGGTGTAGTGCGGTGAACATATTGAGTTAATATTGTGTCACGCTTCAGTATGTAGGCCTGTAATGATGCTTGCCGGCGATCCGTACAACTAATAACTTGGTGTAGCCGATGAACCTTCACATAAAAATCAGAGTCAAGCGACTGATAGGCAGGAGTCTGATAAGTGCATATTTTGACATATTTTTATGTCAAATCCTTTATACTTTCCTTTCTTTATTCTTGTTAATATTATAGTTTTATTAATGTTTTATGTCAGGGAATCAATGAACAAAAAGAGATAAAAAAGAGCCAAAATAAAACTAAAGAAAATAACACGTTTCTTGAGCAAGTTGGGACATAATATTTCATTGGATCAAAGAAGCATCACAATTAGAATAAAAGGGCTATTTCCAAAATCATTTGAAGAGGACCAAAATTGTGATGGAGAAAAATGTGTGACCAAAATTGGATCAGAAAAGGACATGTGAATTTAGAGCATATTTGAAGTTAATTTGGAGTGCATTTGGAGTGAATTTGGAGATGCCAATTTAGGCACTCTTCTACTATAAATAGGAGCACTTGGATGTCATTCAAAACGCAAAAACCCTTAGAGGGGGAAAAAAGTTTTATTGTTATATTTCTTTAAGATAAGTTTTCTAATAGTAATAGAAATGTATTCTCTAGTTTATCTTCTATATTTAGTCTTTTCTACTTTCATTATATGTTTCTAAATTTCATTTAGCTGAATAGAAAGGGTGAACCTCATGATGGAGGAAGAGGAATGGTTATAAAGGTGCATAATATTTAGGTGTGTTGTAATATTATTTTAATTTTTGATTGAAACCCTCCTTTCTTTGTGGTGATTTTTGATTTTTGTATCACTAATGGCACCACAAATACTTGGGTTCATTTAGCTTATTATATGGTTCTACTCCACCAACTGCTAATATGAAACCTTAATTTATTGTAGACAAAGGTGTGCATAAATACTTAATCCCATAAATAAGTATTGGTGTTGAGAGATAATTTGCAAAAAATAAGACAATATCATGATTACCTTAATGCATGAGCTATTTGATAACATCTTCCTATTGGAACCCTATTATGTATGGATTCTAATAATGGTATTTAAAATAGGTAAAAGAATAAATAACCATTCCTCTATCCAAAGCTCAAGAGGAGATTCCTAATCCTCAATACTTTTATTACTTTGATTATTTATTGATAACATAAATTTTTCTTTATAATCTAAACCACATTCAGCCCATCTTTTAAGAAATATAAACTTGAAAACTTCAAACAACTTCCCTGTAGGATCGACCTCGTACTTCTGAGAAATTTATTACTTGACACAACTTGTACTTGGGTTTGCAACCTTAATGCTGTAGCAAATTTTTGGCATCATTGCCGGGGAAGGCAAGGTAAGTATTCAGGTTTGTAAATATTGTGTGTTTGTTTTCTTTATGGTTATATTTTCATATGGTATCATAATCATAATTCTCATCATTTAGTTAGAAATAAATCTGAAACTTTGTTTGAAAATTTATTTGAGTCACCTCCACACACTTCGACCATGACTGAAAATAAAAGTGTTTAGGATGAAAATGAAAATCAATAGGTGCGTACCATGCATTTATTATTTGCAACCTCCTCAAAATTCTTCTATTTCTTGTTTTATTGTTTATCTCAATGTAAATAACTTTCGATTCAAGGCAAGTATGATCCCTTTACTTCATAATTTCTGTTGTTTAGACTCTGAAAGTCCTTACTTGCATCTGAGGCCATTTTTTATGATCAAACTTGTACTAATGAGATTGTTAAGCTCAAATTGTTTTCTTTTTCTTTAAAAGATAAAGAAAAAACTTGACTTAACTCTTTAAAACCTAGGTCAGTTAGCACTTGGTAAGAAATGCAAATTGAATTTTTGAAAAAGTTTTTTCCAACTCATAAAACTAATGCTTTGAAAAGACAAATTCAATTTTTTTCTCAAAATCCTATTGAATCTTTCTTTCAATGTTGGGAAAGATTTAATAATTTCTGAAATTCATGCCCACATCATGGTTTTGAAAAATGATGCTTAAGTAGTTTCTTTTATGAGGGTTTAACTCCTGAAATAAAATGATTTGTTGAAATAATGTGCAATGGTGAGTTTCTTGATAAATAACTAGATGAAACACTAGAATATTTAAACCATTTAGCAGAAAACTCTAAATTATGACATAGTGTTAATTCTTGTGAATATTCTATTTGATCTAATCTTGCTAATAGTAATAAAGAAAAATATTATCTTAGTTAAGAAAATGATCTAAATGCTAGGATTGCTAGTTTAACTAGAAAAGTTGAGGTAATGGAACTTAAAAAAGTAAAGAAAATCATATATGTGCAAGATAAAGAAGTTTGTAGCATTTGTGAACTTGTGGGACACTCCACCAATGAATGCTCAAATATTCTAGCACAAGCAAATATCATGAGCATATTCAAAAAGCTTTTTCATTCTACATATTCTGAAACTTACAATCCATAATGGAGAAATCATCCCAATTTTTGGCGAGATGAGAATTGTGCCCAGTCACATTCACAAAAACACTAAACTTTCCTTCTTATCAAGCTCCACATAAAAAATCTATTGAGGAAAATTTGCAAGAATTTATGCATACACAAACAAAGTTCAATAACCAGATTTCACAAGCTATCAATGAGATCAAAAACACACTTTCAACAGTGACAACTTCTTTCCGTACTCATAAAAAAGGTAAATTTCCTGCTCAACCTCAACCTAATCTTTCCACTTAGTGTCATGTTTCTTTTTCAGGTGAAAAAATTCAATCAAGGAGGCTAATTCAGTCACAACTCTTCAGAATGGAAAAGTTGTTGACAAGACTATTCATCCTAAGGAGAAAGTTTCTAATCCACCTTTAGAAATGAAGAATGGAAATAGTCTTGACAATAAAGGTAAGTTTAATGAAGGTGAGTTTATGAAAAAGAAAAATACTCACCTCTAGCTCTTTTTCCTCAAAGATTGCAACCGAATCAAAAGTTGAACTCAAATGTAGAAATCTTTGAAGTTTTTAAACATGTCAAGATTAATATTCCATTTTTAGATGTAATCAAGAAAGTTCCATCTTATGCCAAATTTTTGAAAGAATTGTGTACAATCAAAAGAAAAAATCATGTACAAAAGAAGGTATTTTTAACTAAAAGTGTTAGTTCAATCATTCAACAATTCATTCCACCTAAGTACAAAATCCAGGTTGTCCAACCATTTTATGTACCATAGAAAACAGTAGAATAGAGCGTGCTTTTCTTGATCTTTGTGCTAGTGTAAATCTTTACCTTTCTCAGTTTATGAACAATTAGGTTTGGGAGAACTTAAAATAACTTCAGTTGTACTCCAACAAGCTGACAGTTCAATTAAAGTTCCAAAGAGAGTAGTAAAAGATGTGTTGGTATAAATTGATAAGTTTTACTTTCTAGTGGATTTCATTATTTTGGACATGGAGCCTGTTGCACATCCACATACACAGATTCCAATCATTTGGGTCGTTTTTTTCTTGCAACTTCAAATGCTTTGATTAATTATAGGAATGGTATTTTGAGGTTATCTTTTGGAAATTGGAACTAATTATGTTTAATATTTATAAATTACCTATAGAAAATGTCGAAATACAGCAAATGGATTCAATCGAGGAACATGTTCATGAATATTTTACTACTGCTAATTCTTCAAATCCTTTGAAAACTTATTTTGAAAGTGAAAGTATTTGTGAAAAGACACACTCTAATACTCTCTCTAAATTTTTGTAGGTGCAAGAAAAATATTTTTGGAGGGTAAGATTTGAATAACTTTCATCATCAACAATACAATTTGTTCCATCAAGTTAAGCTCCTGTGATTGATTTGCCATCTGATTTGAAATACTCTTTCTTGGGTGAGAATGAGACTTTTCGAGTAATAATTTCTTCCAAACTTGATATATCCCCAGAAGTTGATATTATTGGTCCCAAGTCACAACAAATGCTTGAGTTTAGTGGCAAGGATGGAGTGGAGGTTACTTTACAAAAACATCTCCTTATGGAGGATTTGAAGGAAAAGAAGTTAGATGTGCAAATATTGGGGGATGCGGAAAATGATGTAATGGGGTTGGATTCATTGCCAAAAAAATTAAGGTATGTTGTCTCTTATGTTGAATTGCCAATATCTAAAAAGAGACTTCTACCTTCTGTAGTGCAGACGCCTACAATAGAGCTTAAATGAATCCCGGACCATTTTAAATATGTCTACTTGGGTGAGAATGAAATACCACTAGTCAGTATTGCTAAAGACCTCACTCAAGTACAAGCGGACGAACTTATTTGGGTGCTTCAAAATTATAAGACGGTGATTGGATGAACAATGGCTTTGGCAGACTATGAGAGTCGATAATCACATATTTGTTTCTCTAACTCTCATTCTTTTTTCTTTTTATCCATTTAATCTTGTTTACCTTTTTTCTATTTTATTGTCCTAATAAAAAATGCATGCTGACAATGTGGTAGGTAGTATTTTTTAAAATTTTATCATGCAAGAGCATAAAGTGGTCACTTTTCAACCAAAAAAAAACCGTTGCAAAGATCATGCAGTGGTGGATTTTATTAACCCACTCTTTTCAAAGACACTTGCACTTTTTACAAAAGTTATGAAAATTATAAAAAAATAGGATCCTTCCCGATTAAGTGGTGGTAACGGTACTTCATGGTTATTGAAGTCAGACCTATCAGTTTTCCAATCAACTAAAAACTCTAAGTTTCTCTCTTTTTTCTCATTTTATTTTCTTGTTATTTTCAAAATGGATGACATTTTTGTAACTCTCAATAAGCAATTTCCTTTTATTCTAAAAATGCAATTTTAAAAATTTATAAAACCAGGATTGAAAGATTAAAAATGTTTATGCACAAAGGCATCCCAGGGGACATACGATGGATAATTGAAGCAAAGGTAAGAGTAGCCTTCACATTGATTGGTGGTGGTAGTCTCTCAATGGCCACTATTTTGGCATGATCTACTTTGAGTCCTGCAGATGATACTCAGTGACCATGAACTATGCCCTCGTTTACCATGAAATGACATTTCTCTCAATTGAGGGCTAAGTTAATCTTCTCGCATCTCTATAAAATAAGAGAGAGATTATGTAGACAGTGATCAAAGAAAGAACCAAAAATAGAGAAATCATCCATGAAAACCTCCATGATTTCTTCCACTATGTTGTGGAAGATGACCATCATACATCTGTAAGATATGGTAAGAGCATTACATAACCCAAAGGGCATCCAATGAAAGGTAAAGTTACCATAGGGACATTTAAACGTTATTTTCTCTTAGTCTTCGAGGGCATTGACAATATGATTATACTCTGAATAACCATCAAGAAAATAGTAGTATTAGTACCCTGCTAGACGATCTAACATCTGGTCAATAAAAGAGAGGGAAAAATGATACTTGCGAGTAGTTTTATTTAGTTTCCTATAATCAATACACACTCGCCACATAGTCACTGTTCTAGTAGAAATAAGCTCACTATTCTCATTCCTAACTACAGTCATACCCCCTTTTTTTGAAATAACTTGGACTCAACTAACCCAAGAACTATCTAAAATAGCATAAATAATCCCTGCCTTAAACCATTTTAAAATTTCTACTCGTACGACTTCCTTCTTAGCATGATTTAGATGTCTTTGATGTTCAAATGAAGGTTTATACGAGTCTCCCATTAAAGTTTTATATTTTACTATGGAGGGACTAATGTCTTTCAAATCTAAAATAGACTATCCTAAGGTAGATTTATGTTTTCTCAAGACTCGCAGCAATTTATCATATTTTGAAGGAGATAAAGAGGCTAAAATTATTACTGAATATGTGCTATTCTCACCCAAAAATGCATACTGGAGGTGTTCAGGAGGCTCCTTTAGTTCTATTATTGCTTTTATCATCTCGTTAGAAGCTGTATCTTCCAACCTCTCCAAAGAATATTTATTCTTCAATTGAACTTGCATTGCTTCAAGAGAAAACACATAATGTACCAAATCCTCATCATCAACCAAATAATCAATACCTTGAGTCATGGAATGAACAAAGCATCTTTCCAAGGGGTCTTTAGGTGTGTGTTTGATAAGGTGGGTATACATACACTGCTCCACAATGTCTATCCTTTTACAAGTGTTGGGCTTTTTAAAAAATCGCATAGCCTGGTAGATGTTGAATAATATTGATCTTCGTTGACTCTCAAAGTCAACTCTCTATGAGGTATATCTATCAACGCTCTACCAGTGGCAATGAATGATTATCCAAGAATCAGAAGAATCTTTTTATCTTCTTCCATGTTAAACACCACAAAATGGAAATATGAACTTGTCTACCTTCACCAAGACATCTTTAGTCACTCCTCTTGGATTGGTAAGTGACCTATCCGCTAGCTGCAAGGTGATGGTGGATGGCTTCAATTCCCCAAGACCTAATTTTCTGAAAACATATAGTGGCATCAAATTAATACTTTCTCCAAGATCACAAAGTACTTTATCAAAGAAAGAACGTCCTATTGTCTAAGGAATAGTAAAACTCTCAGGATCTTTTAACTTTTGAGGTAGCTTTTTCTTAATGACAGTATTGCATTCCTCAGTAAGTTTGATTGTTTTAAAGTCCACAAATTTCCTCTTTCTTGACATCACATCCTTCATGGATTTTGCATAATCTGGCATTTGCTTTAAAGCATTTGCAAAAGGGATGTTAATGTGAATTTTCTTAAAGATTTTAAAAAATTTAGCAAATTGAGCATCCAACTTTTACATTTGGAATCTTTGAGGAAAGGGAAGGGGAACATGAACGTTAGAAAGGATTTCGGAGTTAGAAATAGATTTTGGCTTCTCAACCCCTGTTTGGTCATCATGCTAAATCTTCTCTTCTTTTGATGGTTCCACCTCTGGACTCCAAATGGGCAAGTGAGTATGAGGCTTATCAATAGTGGACTTTTTCGATTCAAGACTTTTGTGATCAGTGCTACCTTAAGCTGTATCGCCTTGCAATGCTCTCTAGAATTAGCCTCAATATCACTCGAAAAGTCCTTTTTTGTTGTTAGGCACTTACTTATGTGGCCAACTACATAATTTGATCTCCAAAGACTTGATATAGTACCTGAACACTAGTCATTTGAGCTCCTATACTTGACGTGAACTCATGTTGTCAAGCTTAGCCTCATCAAGATTATATTTGGCCTCATCTCACTAGTGACAATGCTAAGCACATCCTCTAATGATGACTTTTTCTCACCCCATTGATTGTTAGAGCTAGAAAGATTATTGTAGCCCGGGGGGTTGAAGCACATTCCTATTGTTCCCATAAGACAAGTTCTCATGATTTAATTATCTAATTATTTATTCAATTAAATTATCTAATTATTTAATCGAATAATTTAATTTAACTATTAAATTAAATAGAACCCCAAATTAATTAATTATTAATCAATATTAACTAATTAATTTCCAACCATTGGAAAAATCACAAAATAGAAATGTTGCTTTACATAAACATGTGTGACCCTCTTAGGTTCACTACTAAGCTAGTAGTGGGCTTACAACATTTGCAACTTATGAATAACAATTATTTCGATTAATTAATCCGCTTGGAATTAACTCCTTAATTTCAAGAACCTTACTATACATGAAAACACCTAACAAGTAATAATGACAAACTATTCTTAGGTGAAATAGCGAGTAAACATATTTCAGTTGCGAGTACCATACACATACGGTCCTTTCAACAGCTAATTCCCTGATTGAATCTAGGACATGAATCATATGTCAAAACCCTAATGATTCAATAACTGTTATTTTATTTAAAATTCCAAAGATTCCTGATGAATCAGGATTCATCCTGTCTTGGCTAATGTCTTTGAATCATGAACTATGAAAACACAGGAAATTCCCTTTTTAAATAAAAGACAAGTGTCAAATTCTATGTTGGCCACCGACAAACCTCTATGCACACCAGTGCAATACCCAACATACCCCATTTGTGATTGTCAAACAATCAGAAGATATATCAAAGTGTTGTAGTGTGCACATAAAGCTACCATCATGCCTCAAGTCCGAGGATTAACTGTGCACTATCGCAACATATAAATTCTTATTTCGACAGGTAAAGACTCCAACTAAGAATTTCCTGTTGGCCATGTTCAGTGTAATTATTTTCTAACAAGTACCTACATACATTCACTTACATATCTATGCTAATGCCAATAGAATACAACATCATCGTCTTACGAACATGCATTATATGCACGAGCCTTACTAGGCTATTTGGTATCCCGTCTAAAAAAAATCTCAACTTGAAATATATTTAAGACCAAAGCCTTAGAGGCATGTTCTATGATCGCTATCATATGTACGACCATGCCACATCGCTAAATTTGGTTTAAAGACTTTATCTAATATGCAGAAAAAAAAATGCAAGGCATAAGATAAATAAAATACCTTTTTATTAATATGATTTTCAAAAAAGATTGTCTTATAAAAGAAAAGAGTACAAAACACCCAAACTAATTGGGCCATGGGCTATCCTTCTGTAACAACCTCCCACTTGCCCTAGCCCTAATTGCCCATATATCTAAGGCCCATCTCTTTAAGATGTCTGTCGAATACCTTTTGTGCTAAGGGCTTAGTAAGTAGGTCCATAATGACGTTGTCTCTATCAATGATCTCTTTAAACAAGTGATACTATCTCAAAATGTGCTTAGATCTTTGATGAGATCTTAGCTCTTTTGCTTGCACAATGGCTCTATTGTTATTATAGTAAATCATAACTGGATCAACAATGCATGTAACTACACCCAACTCTTGAATGAAGTTTCTTATCCAAATAGCTTCTTTTACTGCATCTGATGCAACAATATATTCAACTTCGGTGGTAGAGTCTGCAATCGTCTCTTGCTTGGAACTCTTCTAACTGACCACACCACTACTCAGGGTGAATATATATCCAGACATGGACTTCGAGTCATCTATATCGGACTGAAAACTAGAGTCTGTATATCCCTCTAATTTTAGTTCTCCATTGTCGTATATCAAAAAGATATCCTTAGTCATTCTTAAGTACTTGAAGATCATCTTAATGGCTTTCTAGTGTTCTTTCCCTAGATTGGACTGATATATGCTCATGACACTCAGAGCATGTGTGATATCAGACCTTGTACACTACATTGCATACATTATGCTCCCTATTATAGAAGCATAGGGTATGTGAGTCATAATTTCTCTCTCTTCAGGTGTCTTGGTAGATATAGCCTTAGAAAGTGAAACCTTATGACTTATTTGGATTCCTCCATACTAAACCTTTTTAGAACTTTCTCTATGTACAAGGACTGGGATAGTCGATCATCCTTCTAGATCTAACTCTATAGATCTTTATCCCTAAGATAACAGATGCATCTCCCAAGTCCTCATAGAAAACTATTTAAACAACTAAGTCCTCATTGACTGCAACATCCTTACATCATTTCCAATGAGTAGGATATCATTAACGTAGAGTACAATAAATGTAACTGCACTTCCACTAACCTTATTGTAGATACATGGTTCATCCAGGTTCTTATGAAGATCAAAAATTTTAAATGTTTCATCACACCGGATGTTCCAACTCCTCAAAGCTAGTTTGAGTCTATAAATGGATCTCTGGAGCTTGCAAAAATTTTCCTCACTCCCACTGGATATAAACCCTTCTAGTTGCTTCATATAGATCTTTTCCTTATTATTTTCATTAAGGAAAGCAGTCTTCACATCTATTTCCCATATCTCATAGTCACAATATGTAGATATGGCTAGTAAAATCCAAATGGATTTAAGCATCACTACTGGTGAAAAAGTTTCCTCATAATCAATTCTTTACTTCTGGGTATAACCTTTTGCTACTAGTCGTGCCTTATAGGTTTCTACCTTTCCATTTACTCTAGTCTTTCACTTATAGACCTATTTGCAGCCAATGGGAATAGTTCTCTGTGGTAGGTACACTAATATCTATACCATGTTGGAGTACATGGAGTCCATCTCAGATTGCATAGCTTCTCGCCACTTCTCTAAATTGATGTTAGACATCGCCTCTCCATAGCTTCTCGGATCATTATCCAAGAAGTGTCCCTCTTATTTGTTTTCTAACAAAAAGTTGTACCAATCATATACCTTTGAGACCCTTTGGGATCTTTGAATAAGTTATGCCTCAGAGGGCCCAACATCTGCTGGTGTGTCATTTATTACGACAGTTGGGGCATTTAGTAATTCTTGAACATCTTCAAGTTCCACAACTTTGCCATTTCTATCAAATAGAAGTTCTTCTTCAAGGAAGGTGGTATTTCTCAAAACAAATACTTTTTATTCCAAGGCGTCGTAGAAATAGTATCCAGTAGACTTTTTTTGGATACCCCATAAACTTGCATATGTTGGATCTCATATCCAACTTATCTCCCACTTGTTACTTTACATAAGCATCATACCCCCACACTCTTAGGTATTTATAGGAAGGTATCTTGGCACACCACATTTCATATGGTGTTTTAGGCTTGGCTTTAGATGGCACCCTATTTAATAGGTATGCTGTCGTTTCCAAGTCATAGCTCCAAAATAAAAGATGTAAAGTAGTGAAGCTCATCATGGATCAAACTATGTCTAACAAAGTTCAATTCCTATACTCCACAACTCTGTTAAGTTGTGGAGTAGTAGGAGGACTCTACTATGAGAGAATGTCATTCTCTTTAGATAATCCAAAAACTCTATGCTTAAGTATTCACCTCATAGATCAGATCAAATAGTTTTTTTACTTAAGCTAGTTTATTTCTCTACTTCAGTTCTGAATTCTTTAAACTTTTAAAATAATTCAGACTTATACCTTAAAAGGTACACATAACCATACGTAGAGAAGTCATCGGTAAAGGTGAAGAAGTAGTTATAGTACCCATGGGTGCTAACACTCAGTAGCCCATACACATCTTTATGGATCAAATCTAATAGATGGTTGGCTCACTCCACTTATCCAATAAATAGAGATTTGGTTATCTTTCCTTTAAGGCAAGATTCACATATTGATAGTTCTTGCTCGTTCTTTACATCAAGCAATTGTGCCAACTTGTTATTCATTTTCTCATAAATATACCCTAATATTGCGTGTCGTAAGCTCATGGAACTATGATTATCTAATTTTTTTTTATTTTGTTCAATTATGAAAATGGGTTTATGGGGATTAGCAATATATAAACAATTCATCAAAGAACCTAAATAGATAAAATTAGAATGTTTGAAAATGGAAGAATTTCCATTCTCAATGATAAATATAAAACTTTCTCCATCCAAAACAGGAATAGAGATAATGTTCTTAATAATATGTAGAATGAAAAGATAATTGCTTAAAACTATTATAGAACTATTCTCAAAACCTAGATTAATGGTGCCTATAGCTAATGCAACAACTCTTGCTCTATTCCCCATCCTTAGGACCGTCTCTCCTCCATCCAACTTTCTACTTTTTGCCATCATCTTCAAATCATTGCAGATATGTGAGCCACAACCAGTATCTACTACCAAAGAAGTATTGTCAACATACAAGTTAACTTCAACAAAATATATACCTGAACTCTTGCAGCTTGCATGATACTTCTTGCAGTTCCTCTTCTAGTGCCCTGGTTTGCCATAGTAATGGCACTTGTCATTGGCTTGAGAAGAAACCTTCTTGACACCGTCTTTCGCCTTTAGTTTGTTGGGTTTGGATGAACCCTTTTTTTTCTTTTTTTCTCTCTTGGGCTTTTTTAGCCTTTAGTCTAGAAGAAGATCCAACAAGCAGTAAACTTGTCCTTCTTTATGGTTGACTCAATTGTCTTTAACATGTTCACAAGCTCAGGGAGACTAGTCTCCATGTTGTGCATGTTAGGGAGGTAGAGACTGTAGAAGAAGGCCCTTGTAGAGTTTGTTCTCCATAACGACTCGAAGGTATGTCAGCCTTTTAGTGAGAGCTATCATCTTTAATCCATGGTCATGGACTGCAGAGCCCTCAATCATACGACATCTAAAAAGCTCCTTTGAGATCTAATATCCCGTATGCTGAGTACGCTCACCATACAATTCTTGTAAGTGAATGAGAATCCCATAAGCAGTATCTTGACCCTCATTCTGCCTCTACAACTTATTTGACATCATTGCCAACATGTAGCATCCAGCCTGCAGATTGTCATCAACATGACGTAGGTAATCTGCATGAGCCTCAGAAGTAATATCCTCTGGTGGAACTGAAGAAGACACGGCGTCGAGGACATATGTAATACCCAAGCCTCACACTACTCACTTGGCCAATATGATTCATGAACTACATGCTACTTATATGCTAATTTGCATTAACATCTACATCGCATCTTTTATAGCATTCTTAATCATTACTTGATATTAGTGGTTGAGATCCTACAACCTAATTAAGTGATTCTATATTTAGATAAGATAAAGAATAGATTGATCAATATAATGGATATTCATAGGTTGTATGTTATAATTTTATAAGTGTTAAAGGTGTCACTAGTAAGCTTATATGAGTTAATTCGATTTGATCGAGGTGTTTTAAATGTATACATCTATAGATTAACATACTTGGGATATCGAACATGATATAATGTAATTTAAGTGTCATAATACAAGGTTCATATGTGCATGTGATTTTATAAAATGAAAACTAGACGATCATTTAAGAATCGAATGTCGATCGGTTTGGAGATCGAATGAACGATTAAGAAATTAGGGCATAATGTATTATCCGATCATATGGAGATTAAAGTAGGTTGTATATAGATAAATAAGTAATCATAAACACTAGATTAGGGCTGTATAAGGTGTGAAAAATATCAGATTTGAACCACAACTTGACACCTCAACCTTGCCACCTCAAGCTTTGCCACCTCAAGCTTCCATCTCAACCTTTCTTCATTTCTACCCTTGAGCCACGACCAAAAACTATTTTATGAGCCATTTCACTTCCAAAACCTTCATAGTGAATATTAGAAATTGCTCTCAAGTAATTCCAAGTAAATAAAAAAAGTGAAGGAAGCAAAGGGAAGTAAGGAGGAGCAAGTTGAATCAAAAATTTGTTCATAGGTGAGCTTTAATTCATGTTTTGATTTAAGCTCTTGAATTGTTTGAGGGTTTATGATTTTTAAAGCTTCTATTATTGATTATAATCATGTTAGGATGTTATTTGTGGTCTTTTAGTTCACAAAAGAAGGATTTTTAGTTGCAAAATCACAATACAAATCACTAGGGACAGAAACTGTATACTTGTTGATTTTGATATTTATGCTTTATATATGTATAATAACTTTATTAAAACCTGTGTATTTCACCATATATGTGTTTATATATGAGTCTAGGTGATTTATATAAGTTTAGAGAGGTTATAAATTGTAATATAGTGTGATAATTAAAGAGGTGCTCAAAACTGTCTTCTTTGAAATTCAGATTCTATTCTATGTGAATGGTGCTGGTTTTACATCAATAAATCCATTGGTTTTGGTAGGTATTTGACCTGGTTGTCTCTTTATATGTGTTATCTAAGTATGGTGAAAATTTGGAAGTGATTTAATGTACTTAAGGGTGCCAAAACCATTAATGTCATGAAGTGTGCAAAACTGTCACGGTAGGAAAACAATCTGTTTCAGTATGTTGTGAAGAGAGCTGAACATGGGAAGCTATATCCATGAGTTTTAGAAATTATATGAGATGGTTACATTTATATACATGTTATATAAGTGTGGTAAAAATTTGGGAGTGATTGGATATGCATAGGGATGTCAAAATTATCATGCAACTAAATTGGACAGCAAGAAAATATGAAAATGTGAATCTGTCCCATTTGATAACTTAGCATATTTCAACCTAAACATGTTGCTATTGAGTGTTAACAAGTAGGTACATGATATTAAATTTGATTGAGAGTCTTATGATTCTTGAAACATGTTGAGAGCAAGACGACTTGCATTTCATATTGAACATGTCATTCATGAGCATTTACATGTGCATGCACGATATAATTTGAGACAGGGTTTTCACAAAGAAAATATTTTGGTTGGCCACTACTAGTGTACCGAGGCATGCGAGGCATGCTTATATGATATTTTGGGGCACCGTGAGTGTTACTTCTCGGAGGATCACAGGGGTTGATAGGGGGTGTGCCTCTGGTGGTCACGAGAGGGTGGACCACTTGACTGTGCCCTTATTGATCCGCGAATGGGAAGACTTCTGGAGGATCATAGGGGAAGACAGGGGGTGGACCTCTGGATCACCAGAGGTCGACCTTCTGTCTTCCCATGTGATCCTCCAGAAGTCTTCCCACTGGCGGAGTCAATAAGGGCACAGTCAAGTGGTCCACCCTCTTGTGACCACCAGAGGCACACCCCCTGTGATCCTCCGAGAAGTAACACTCGCGGTACCCCAAAATATCATATAAGCACACCTCGCATGCCTCGGTACACTAGTAGTGGCCAACCAAAATATTTTCTTTCTAAAATCATGTCTCAAATCATATCGTGCATGCAAGAACCTCCACTATACTCATATGTCGTGCATGCACATGTAAATGCTCATGAATGGTATGTTCAATATGAAATGCAAGTCATCTTGCTCTCAATATGTTTCAAGAATCATAAGACTCTCAATCAAATTTAATATCATCAACACATTAGGTATAAATGCTTCAAGACATACTATGTTCATGCATTGTAGTTGCAAATGGATCTTTACTTACCTTTCACTTGGTTGGTGGCTTAGTCTAGATTTGTTTATTGTTCCCCTCCAATCTTAGATGTAAAATAGCCTGTAATATTACCCAACATCAAGCACCATTCCCAATTTGGCAAGTTGAAAGCATAAAATATCATACTAAGACCTTGAACACCAAGCTATCTAGGTTTTACAAACTAGAACCCAATCTAGTCCCTCCAATACCTTAATTTATCATCTTAGATACATGTAAACATCATATAATTGAAGTATTATAACTCTAATATCATGTACCTGATTGTTAACACTCAATAGAAACATGTCTAGGTTGAAATATGCTAAGTTATCAAATGGGACAGATTCACATTTTTATATTTTCTTGTTGTCCAATTTAGTTGCATGATCATTTTGACATCCCTAAGCATATCCAATCACTCCCAAATTTTTATCACACTTATATAACATGTATATAAATGTAAAAATATCATATAATTGCTAAAACTCATGGATATAGCTTCCCAAGTTCAGCTCTCTTCACAACACACTGAAACAGATTGTTTTCCTACCGTGACAGTTTTGCACACTTCATGACATTAATGGTTTTGGCACCTTAAGTACATTCAATCACTCCCAAATTTTCACCATACTTATATAACACATATATAGAGACAACCAGGTCAAATTACTACCAAAACCAATGGATTTATTGATGTAAAACCAGCACCATTCACATAGGACAGAATCTGAATTTCAAAGAAGACAGTTTTGAGCACCTCTTTAATTATCACACTATATTACAATTTATAACCTCTCTAAACTTACATACATCACCTAGACTCATATATAAACACATATATGGTGAAATACACAGGTTTTAATCAAGTTATATAAATCATAAATATCAAAATCAGCAAGTATACAGTTTCTGTCCATAGTGATTTTTATTGTGATTTTGCAACTAAAAATCCTTCTTTTGTGAACTAAAAGACTAAAAATAACATCCTAACATGATTATAATCAATAATAGAAGCTTTAAAAGTCATAAACCCTCAAACAATTCAAGAACATAAATCAAAACTTGAATTAAATCTCACCTATGCACAGATTTTTGATTCAACTTGCTCCTCCTTACTTCCCTTTGCTTCCTTCAGTTATTTTCTTTACTTGGAATTACTTGAGTGCAATTTATAAAATTCAATATGAAGGTTTTGGAAGTGAAATAGCTCAGAAAATAGTTTTTGGTCGTGGCTCAAGGGTAGAAATGAAGAAAGGTTGAGGTGGAAGCTTGAGGTGGCAAGGTTGAGGTGTCAAGTTGTGGCTCAAATCTGATATTTTTCACACCTTATACAGGTCTTTCTTCATAACTCAAATCTTCTTTAAGCTCTATAGGTTGATTCTTCAGAATATGAGATGGATTCGCAATATATTTCCTCAACATAGATACATGAAATACATTATGCACTTGAGACATTGATCCAGGTAGGTCGAGTTTGTAAGCCACATCCCCAATTCGTTCAGTAATATGAAATGGACCAATATATCTAGGACTTAGCTTTCCTTTCTTTCCAAACCGCATAATCCCCTTCATTGGAGATACCTTCAGAAATACCTGATCTTCTACTGTAAATTCTAACATTCTTCTTCTTTGATCAGCATAACTTTTCTGTCGGCTTTGGGCAGTCTTCATTCGTTGACGAATTTGTGCCACAGCTTCTGTCATTTCTCGAATCATATTTGGCCCAAAAGCTTCTTTTCACCAACTTCATCCCAATGAACTGGAGATCTACATTTTCTACCATATAATGCTTCATAGGGGGCCATTCCAATAGTGGACTGATAGCTGTTATTATAAGAGAATTCCACTAAAGGTAAAAATTTGCTCCATTGACCATGAAAATCTAGTACACAAGCTCTAAGCATATCTTCCAATGTTTGTATTGTTCGCTCTGATTGTCCATCAGTCTGAGGATGATATGCAGTGTTGAAAGATAATCGTGTTCCCAATGCCTTGTGTAAACTCTTCCAGAACATAGACAAAAACCTTGAATCTCTATCAGAAATAATAGATAGTGGTACCCCATGAAGTCTGACCACTTCCTATATATATATCTGTGCATAACGGTCCATGGAATAAGAAGAACATACTGGAAGAAAGTGAACAGATTTAGTTAGCCTGTCAATGATAACCCAAATAGCATCGTGACCTTTGACTGTTTTAGGTAATCCCGATACGAAATCCATTGTAATTCTTTCCCATTTCCACTCTGGAATAAATAAAGGTTGCAAGGTTCCTGCTGGTCTTTGATGTTCTACCTTTATTTGTTGACATATCAAACATTGTTCTATAAATTGAGCAACATCTCTTTTCATACCTGGCCACCAGTAATGCGTTATCAAATCTCTATACATTTTAGTAGCTCCTAGATGCACTGAATATGGTGTTGAATGTGCCTCTGCCAAAATATGTTCCCGAATGTTGACTACATTAGGCACATATAATCTTTTTCGAAACCGCAAGATACCATTCTCTGACATCTGAAAATCAGATAACTTTTCTAAAGCTATATCTTTTATCATTTTAGTAACATATTCATCAACTTGTTGTCCCAGTTGAATTCTATCAATCAAAGTCGGTTGGAGTGTCAAAGCTGCAAATTTGGCCTCTACTGATCCCTGTTGTACAATTTCTACATCCATTTTCTGTAGTTCAATTAACTCTGATTTTTGAGTCAAAGCTAAAACTGCAGTATTTTGTGTTGATTTCCTGCTCAATGCATCAGCCACAACATTAGCCTTACCAGGATGATAGTTGATAACACAATCATAATCTTTTACTAACTCCAACCATCTTCGCTGTCGTATATTTAACTCTTTTTGGGTGAAGAAATATTTTAAGCTCTTGTGATCAGTATATATCTCACATCGTTCACCATATAAATAATGTCTCCATATCTTAAGTGCAAACACCACTGCAGCAAGCTCTAAATCATGTGTGGGATAATTCTTCTCATACTCTTTAAGCTGTCTGGATGCATATGCAACTACTTTACCACTTTGCATCAATACACATCCCAACCATTTTTTGAAGCATCACTATAAACCACAAAGCCTCTAGTGCCCGATGGAATACAAAGAATAGGAGCTGAAGTTAACCTCTTCTTCAATTCCTAAAAACTTTTCTCACAAGCATCTGTCCATTTAAATATCACACATTTTCTGGTTAATTGTGTCAAAGGAGAAGCTATCTTGGAGAATCCTTCCACAAATCTATGATAATATCCAGCTAAACCCAGAAAACTTCGTACTTCTGAAGGATTAGTAGGTTGTAACCAACTATTAATAGCTTCTACTTTACTTGGATCTACAGATATTCCTGCTCCTGATATTACATGTCCTAGAAATACCACTCGATCAATCCAAAATTCACATTTCTTAAATTTAGCATATAGTTGTTTCTCTTTCAAAACCTCTAAAATCATTCTTAGATGTTCACCATGTTCTTCTTTTGTGCTAGAGTAAATCAAGATATCATCAATAAACACAATAACAAATCTATCAAGAAAATTTTTAAATACCCGATTCATCAAATCCATAAAAGCTGCTGGAGCATTTGTCAACCCAAATGGCATCACCAAAAATTCATAATGTCCATATCTCGTGCTAAATGCTGTCTTGGTGACATCATCCTCTTTTATTTTCAGTTGATGGTACCCAGATCGTAGATCAATTTTTGAAAATATAGATGCACCTTGGAGCTGATCAAATAAGTCTTCTATTCTAGGCAGAGGATACTTATTCTTGATTGTAACTTTATTTAAATCTCGGTAGTCTATACACAGTCGTATTGTACCATTCTTCTTACGCACAAATAGAATCGGTGCACCCCATGGTGAAAAGCTAGGTCTGATAAAACCTTTATCTAATAATTCTTGTATTTGTATCTTCAATTCTTTCAACTCAGCTGGTGCCATTCGGTATGGAGCTTTAGATATTGGATGTGTTCCTGGACTTAGTTCAATGACAAACTCTATCTCACGGTTTGGTGGTAATCCAGGAAGATCATCAGGAAATACTTCTGGATATTCCCGAACAACTGGTACTTCACTGAGGATAGAATGGTGTGGTTCTTCAATGCTCATAACACTCGCCAAGTATCCTTCACAACCACTATCTAATAATCTTTGTGCTCTTAATGCTGATATAATTGAGAATTTAAAACTTTGTACGACTCCAATAAAGGTGAACGGTTCCTCACCAGGAGGTTGAAAAGTTACTGTTTTTCTCAGATAATCTATTGTAGCCCGATACTTTGACAACCAATCCATGCCCAAAATCATATCATAGTCATTCATGGTCAATACAATTAAATCAGCATAGAGTTCTCTATTTTCAATGGGAATAACACAATCTCTTAAAACATGGTTAGTTTATTTTGAGTCTCCAGAAGGGATTATCACATTGTAACTGACCTCAATAGCATCAGGTACTCTACCCAACCTCTTCACATACTCAGTGGATATAAATGAGTGTGTAGCTCCAGAATCAAACAATACAAATGCTGGAGTACCAAAGACAGAGAATTTACCTATTACCACTGATGGGTTCGTCTCAGCATCTGATCTAGTGATGGTAAAGACTCTAGCTGACACTTTTCTTTGTCCTATTGGATTTGGATTATCTGGACATGCTCTGGCAATATGTCCAACCTTCCCACACACAAAGCAGGTTCTAGTCTCCGTCGGGCAGACTCCACTGTGATGACCACCACATTTTGGACAAGCAGGTTGCGACATTGGTGCCTTGCCTTGATCAATCTTTATACGCTTACTCTGATCCCACTGTTGTTGCCCTTGTCCAGGTTGGAATTTAGATTTTTTATTCTGCATTTGAAATGGTCTTTTCTTTTCATTTCTAACCCACCGTTGCCCCTGTCCTTGCTTAAATTGGCGTCGAATCTCCTAAGCACGAGAAATTCTAAGTTTAGCTTGTTCTGCCACTAAAGCTCTCTCAGCAACTTGTGAGTATGTCACTCCTTGGATTCCTACCATATTCACATCTCTATATAGCTCTGGTCTCAAGCCTTCAAGAAACCTTTCAACTTTCAATGCATCAGTATTGACCATATGTGTGGCAAATCTGGATAGCTGTTCAAACTTGCGAATGTATTCTCCCACTGTCATAGTTCCTTGTCGTAGCTGTATAAATTCATTCATCTTCATTGCACGAACTGGAGCTGTGAAGTATTTATTTCGAAATAAATCTTTGAATCTATCCCAAGTTATAACCGTGATGTCTTCGATGCTTTTCATTGTATCCCAACAATGTCCAGCACTGCCTCGAAGCAAAAAGGATGCACACATCACTTTCTCTTCTTCTAAAACTCTACTGTAGTGAAACATATTTCCAAGAGTTCTTAACCAATCCTCAGCAGCTGTAGGATCTAGTGCATCCTCAAACATCGGTGGGTTTAGTTTTTTGAATCTTTCCCCAACTATCTCCACCTGTTCTACTCGGGGTTGTGGTTGAACCATTTCAGCCCTTGGTTGTCCACCCATATCCCTCTGCTGGATAAGTTGTTGAATTTGTTCTGATTGTCGTTCAACAAGCACATGCAAATGCTCATGAATGACATGTTCAATATGAAATGCAAGTCGTCTTGCTCTCAACATGTTTCAAGAATCATAAGACTCTCAATCAAATTTAATATCATGTACCTAATTGTTAACACTCAATAGCAACATGTCTAGGTTGAAATATGCTAAGTTATCAAATGGGACAGATTCACATTTTCATATTTTCTTGTTGTCCAATTTAGTTGCATGATCATTTGACATCCCTAAGCATATCCAATCACTCCCAAATTTTTATCACACTTATATAACATGTATATAAATGTAAAAATCTCATATAATTGCTAAAACTCATGGATATAGCTTCCCAAGTTCAGCTCTCTTCACAACACACTGAAACAGATTGTTTTCCTACCGTGACAGTTTTGCACACTTCATGACATTAATGGTTTTGGCACCCTTAAGTACATTCAATCACTCCCAAATTTTCACCATACTTAGATAACACATATATAGAGATAAACATGTTAAATTACTACCAAAACCAATGGATTTATTGATGTAAAACCAGCACCATTCACATAGGACAGAATCTGAATTTCAAAGAAGACAGTTTTGAGCACCTCTTTAATTATCACACTATATTACAATTTATAACCTCTATAAACTTAAATACATCACCTAGACTCATATATAAACACATATATGGTGAAATACACAGGTTTTAATCAAGTTATTATACATATATAAAGCATAAATATCAAAATCAGCAAGTATACAGTTTCTGTCCATAGTGATTTTTATTGTGATTTTGCAACTAAAAATCCTTCTTTTGTGAACTAAAAGACTAAAAATAACATCCTAACATGATTATAATCAATAATAGAAGATTTAAAAGTCATAAACCCTCAAACAATTCAAGAACTTAAATCAAAACATGAATTAAATCTCACCTATGCACAGATTTTTGATTCAACTTGCTCCTCCTTACTTCCCTTTGCTTCCTTCACTTATTTTCTTTACTTGGAATTACTTGAGTGCAATTTATAACATTCAATATGAAGGTTTTGGAAGTGAAATAGCTCAAAAAATAGTTTTTGGTCGTGGCTCAAGGGTAGAAATGAAGAAAGGTTGAGGTGGAAGCTTGAGGTGGCAAAGCTTGAGGTGGCAAGGTTGAGGTGTCAAGTTGTGGCTCAAATCTGATATTTTTCACACCTTATACAGCCCTAATCTAGTGTTTCTCATTACTTATTTATCTATATATAACCTACTTTAATCTCCATATGATCGGATAATACATTATGCCCTAATTTCTTAACCGTTTATTCGATCTCCAAACTGATCGACATTCGATTCTTAAATGATCGTCTAGTTTTCATTTTATAAAATCACATGCACATATGAACCTTGTATTATGACACTTAAATTTCATTATATCATGTCCGATATCCCAAGTATGTTAATCTATAGATGTATACAATTAAAACACCTTGATCAAATCGAATCGACTCATATAAGCTTACTAGTGACAACTTTAACACTTCTAAAATTATAACATACAACCTATGAATATCCATTATATTGATCAATCTATTCTTTATCTTATCTAAATATAGAGTCACTTAATTAGGTTGTAGGATCTCAACCACTAATATCAAGTAATGATTAAGAATGCTATAAAAGATGCGATGTAGATGTTAATGCAAATTAGCATATAAGTAACATGTAGTGCATGAATCATATTGGCCAAGTGAGTAGTGTGAGGCTTGGGTATTACATATGAGTACTCAATTTGATACATTTATAACATCATATCTTAGAGTTGAGTTGCATGAGATTTTAGATCATACTCTTGTCATGCATGATTTTTACTTATTGAGCGTTAGCTCATGTAGTTCATGCATTGTAGGTGATCATGGTGAGACTTGAGACCTCTGGTTTACTGGCTGGCAGTGGAGCTCCTACAGGCTTTCAAAGATCAATGTACTTGGATGACGACCTGTTGGGCTATTTTGTGGGCTGTGTTTTTTATTTTACAGTTATTGTATTATATTAGTGACTTTATCCTGTATATCACTTTCAAAACTCCTTTGTAATAGTGAGTTTGGGTTTGTGATAGTTTTGATAGACTTGATTAATGTTTAATAACTACATATGTATATACAGTATGACATAATATGAAAGTACTTTACATTTATCAATGTTTTATTGAACTGAGTAGAAAAAAAATTTATACACATGCATACATGCACAAATTATGTTGTACAGGTTATTTATATATATATTTTATACATATTATTGGGAGGTTGTGACAACATATGCCCTCTTCTTATATTAAAGGACTATCTTAAGGTTTCTTAGCTAATCAACATAATTTGGTCCAATTAATTTATTTTGGTCAAGGATTGTTGCAAGTGGATTCTTTGTCATTTTAGTAGAAAAATCTATAAAATATGCACAAAGAAGAAAATGAGTAAACTATCAAAAAACACATTCATTTAATATAAGGTCTTTAATACTAACTGTTTCCCACTATTTTCTTTAAATTCCATCACCCTAATGAAAGCTCGGGAAATTGAATTTTCTAATGGGCTTGAGGTCCGACGGAAATATTTCACACTCCTATTTTATGAGCCCATTAAATATTTCTATCTGTAGTCAACTCCTTGATGATTATATCACCATACAACCCTCAAGTTAGTTTTACCTCATCTCTTCCCATATACCCTAATTTTATAAGCTCATATGGTAGTAAGTATCAAACAACACCTATCAAATGTTTATGTAGATGGAGCATCAAGATGTCTCATGACTTATGGCCAACATAATGAACAATTCCATCCCACGAGCATCTCTATGTTTGGTAGAGATCACAACTTTCCAACATAAGACCACCCTATGACTCATGGCCAGTGATCAAGTGTGGTAGTGATCGCCATGTCTCTACCTTTTATGGTAAGCATGGAACGATAGGTCCTACCTAAATTGTTCATTTTTGTTTGAAATCAAATTTTATTGAAAATTCTTTTACTTAATTTCGTAAATTAAGTGGGGTTTGATTTTATCAAAGACCTCATCATAATTAAAATAAGGTTGGTTATTTAATATATGTCAACATAATATCATTGCGCAAGCATAAAAGTATTAAATAAAATTCTAAGCATGCATCTAGTACATACTTAAATAAATGGATGATTGTGAACCAGTCTTATGCGGTCTATTTGAGCCAAAAATAGATCTAAGGTTAGTCTAAGGACATACAATCATGGACCTTTATTGGAACCTCATTTTTTATTCTCGTTAGTCTTCTAAAGAAAAAGAAAAACCTCACCACCTATTCTACTCTCTTTGTAGAAAAAATAAATAACTTACATAGATGGAATAAGAGGCTCACATGCCCCATTTTAAAACTCAAAACATTAAATAAAATCAATCACATTGGTCCAATGACTCATGATCATCCCATATATGCTCATAATTAATATCAAATAGAATTATCAAAATATGTAAATTTACCAAGTTCTTTAATGCAATTTTTGATTTGGGATAATTTTTTAATTGCTTAAAAATAATTTTTCTTTGAAAAATAAAATTTTAGAAATTATTAAAATTAACTTTAATTTTTAAATTCCAAAAAATCAAAATAAAACGAATCCGAAAAAATAGAGCGAAAAGCAGCACGACGACTGCCCGATGAGAGCACGCATAGTACAACACGCTGCCGAGTGTTGTGCGTAGCCGTGGAGTGTCCCACACCAGACGCTTGCGCAACCCATTTTTTTCGTGTCCTTTTCTTTTTGATTTTAATATTTAAATAATTTAAATAAAATAATTAAACCAAATGCCCATCATCAATTGTAATAATCATGCAAATCAAATTTAGCATGCTAAAAATGAATTTAAATGATTTAAATCATGCACACAAATCCAAATATTCACTAAATAAGCAAAATCGTAGCTCTGATATGACTGTTGGGTTTGCTATAATCGCATTGTGTGAAAAATTTAAAATTTTATAAAACATAAATTTATCAAATAAATTTATCCCTTTGATTTGAAAGCAATTCTAACGATCATGCTTCATCAAGTGAAAATATAAACAAATATATTAAATTTAGGTTATACTTTACAAGCATTCCGGTTGTGATGTAGAGAATGAAGTAATCAATTGCTATATTATTTGCTTATTTGAATTCTTAAAATTATTTTCTATTCTAGATCTAGAGTAATATTTGCCCTATAATCCAATTAATGGATTAAGAACAAGCTTTTCAAAAACAATAAAGATTAATTCTTTAAGTTCTTGAAATTTTGAAGTGAAGGGAATTTCAAGAAATATATTTCCTTTAAAGAACAAGAAAATAAAGATTTTCAAGAAAACACATTTTCTTTTCTTTCCTTGGAGAGAAAAATAGAAGACAAGACAAAATTATTCTCCTAAAAAATCACTATACAGTTTTCGGCCATCCCTATGTATATAGGGACCAAAAATTATTTTATTCTCCAACTCTTGGAGAGTTTGTTAATTTTGAACAACTTCAAAGTTTAATTTTGGTACGATTCTAAATCTTCCAACAATTTTTCTTTTTCTCTCTCCAATGTATGTGGACTTATTTTGAGACTACATTAGTCATCAAGAATAGTCCATATACATTCTTGATATTAATTTGAACTCTTTAAATATTATCAAGAGAGATATATATCAAATATATTTATATAAAATAAACACCTAATGGCCGATTTTTTATCTCATAAAAATCAGTCATATTATATTTAATTATATAAATATATTAATTAAATAAATCATATTTACTTTAATTATCCTCTTCATTTTCTAGTGGAGTTCTTCAATGATCCACTTTAATTTTTAGATTTGAACTTAAAAAATCCAAGAATCAATCTAATTGATTTAAATCCATATTAATCAGTCCAATTGATTAATTATAATTTTACTCTAATTGGACTTCCTAATCAAATTAGATCTAATTAAATAATATAATTATTTAATCAAATAATTTAATTTAACCCTTAAATTAATTAGAATCCCTGATTAATTAATTAATCAATATTAACTAATTAATTTCCAACTATTGGAATAATCTCAAAATAGAAAATATTACTTTTCATAAAGATGTGTGACACTCTTATGTTCACTACTAAGCTAGTAGTGGCCTTACAACATTTGCAACTTAAGAATAACAACTATTTTGATTGATTAATCCGCTTAGAATTAACTCCTAAATTTTAAGAACCTCACAATCCTTGAAAAGACCTAGCAAGTAATCATGGCAAACTAGTCTTAGGTAAAATAGCGAATAAACCTATTTCAGTTGCGAGTATCATACACGTACGGTCCTTTCGACAGCTAATCTCCCTATTGAATACAGGGCATTTATTATAAGTTAAAATCCTAAATGATTCAATAAATGTGATAATTACAAGTTCTAATTATTTCTGATGAATCAAGATTCATCATGCGTTGGCCAAGGTGTTTGAATCTCGAACTATAAAAACATAGTAGATTCCTTTGTTAAATAAAAGACAAGTGTCAAATTATATATTGGCCACTGACAAACATCTATGCACACCAGTGCAACACCCAACATACCCTCTTTATGATTGTTAAGCAATCAGAAGATATATCAAAGTATTGCAGGATGCACATAAGGCTACTATCATACCTCAAGTCCGAGGACAAGCCGTGCACTATCGCAACACATAAATTCTTCTTTTGAAAAGCAAAGTCTCCAACTAAAAATTTCCTACAGGCCATGTTTAGTGTACTTATTCTCTAACAACCCACATACATGCCCTTACATATCTACGCTAATGCCAATGGAATGCAACAT
This sequence comes from Paulownia fortunei, assembly GCA_019321725.1. NCBI lineage: Eukaryota > Viridiplantae > Streptophyta > Magnoliopsida > Lamiales > Paulowniaceae > Paulownia > Paulownia fortunei. The sequence goes on from CM033106.1 coordinate 17,472,203, forward strand.
CCTTGTCTTATAAGCATGTGTCGTATACACATGTTTTACTGTGCTATTTGATGCCCTATCTCAAAAACCCTCGACTCATAACTTATTTAATACCAAATCCTTAGAGGCATGTTCTATGAACGCCATCATTTGCGCGACCATGCCCCATAGCTAAATTTTGGTCTAAGAATTTTATCTAATGTGCAGAAAAAAAATACAAGACATAAGATAAAGAAAATATTTTTTTATTAATATGATTCCAGTTAAGATTGTCTTACAAAAGAAAAGAGTACAAAACACCCAAACTAATTGGGGCATTAGACATCCTAACACTAATTGCCCATATAATTGAAGTTTTGGTTATTCATAAAATTTACTTGCTTATTAGACTCCTATGGATTGAAAGAAGAAGATGCAGTAGTATCCACTCCTTGAGATGTTCCATTCATGGTCTATGTGGTAAACTGATTGGATAAAGTAGAGACTTATGCAACGAGAGCAGTGAAAGGATCTAGCTCAAGAAAACCCAGGTACCTTCTTAACTGATGATCTTTCAGAAAGCCACTGATAGTTGTTGGTTGCCATCTCCTCAACCAGTATATGCACAACACTTGTAGTCTTGGACATCAAAGTACCACCAACTGCAACATCTATGATTGTCCTTAACTAACCACTTAATCTATTGTAAAATTACTAAATTTGATAATCCTCATAACTATGTTGCAGTTATCTTCTCAAAAGATCCTGGAATTGTTCCCATGCCTTATGCAATGGTTCAAAGTCCATCTACCCAAATTGGGCTATCTCACTTTTCAATTGAAGAGTCTTACTAGGTGGGAAGAACTTAGCCAAGGAACTTCTGAGTTAAATCATTCCAGTTAGCGATGCTCCTCAGTGCAAAAGATTATAGACATGATCTTGCCTTGTCTTTGAGAGAGAATGGGAATAAACGGAGTTGATAACCTCATCTGAAACCCCATTAATCTCTATTATGTCACATATCTCTAAAAATATAGCGAGATGAGCATTTAGATCATCCAATACACTTTCCCAAACACATTCTATTACATCATTCTAATAAGTGTAGGTTTCAATTCAAAGTTGTTTACATTAATTGGTTGGCGCACTATTCCAGAATAGTTCTAATTCATGGTTGTTTAAAAGTAATCCTGGATAGTTCTCTGTGGTTGTAGCTGTGGAATTGGTAAAATTTTCACTGTTGTTGTTATTGTTCTCCATTGCTCAAACTTCAGTTTTCCTTGCTGCCCTTATTTCTCTCAGTGTTTTTTCAATTTTTGGATCAAAATGAAGCAATTTAACACTTATAGTTCTTTGCATGAATAGTTAACACACACCAACAAAACAAAACTTGCTTAATACAAAAAATAAATCTAAATTAAAATCAAGACTATTTAGTAATGACATTAATGCAAATAAGAAAACAATCCCTGGCAACGGTGCCAAAAAATTATTTGTGAAATTCCTACCTCAAGTGTACAGTGTCAAGTTTTGAGTACAAGTGGTGAATAGAGTATCTTCTCCATAGGGATGATATCAAATATGCACTAAATGCTGGAATTATAATAGTCCTAACTTTATCTAGATGATTTAAGTAACAATTGCAAATAATTAAACTTAAAATCCTAGAGTTAAACTAAAAAGTTCATTTAAGCAATTTATTAAACATTTAGTAGACGATCAATTCTAGAGGTTTGATTCACCTAGTTTTCACCTATGTTCATCAATCCAATCTATCAATTTCAAGCCAATAATTTGTAAGTCAAGAATTCCTAAAGTTATCAACTCCCTCTCTCAAGTACTGATGAGCGGATTTTATACTCAATAACTGAGTACCATTTGCTTAATGTTTTGATTAGTTTTCGAGATTTTTGTGAGTTTTATTATCGTTTTTAGTCTATATTTTGCAGATTTGAAGATGAAGGACTAATGTCACTTGGATGTCCTAAAATATACATTCATCTTATATTTTTTTTAAAAAAAAAAATTGACTTGGAAATAGTAGCTACAATGCCTAGGCGCTGCAGCTACTGGAATGCAATGCCTAGGTGCCGCCAGACGGGATTTTAATTGCAAAATGGTTATTTTTCCCTCTTTAGGGCATCTCCCATCTGATTTTTAACATTCCAAAAGCCTCCAAATCATTTTTTTGGGGAAGAGGGAGAAAGGAGAAGAGTGTAAACAAGCCAAGAAATAAGAAGAAGAGGAGAGGAAGAGAAGAAGAAGATGAGAGATTTCTTCCATGGCTTGTGAAGAAGATATCTACAAGAGAAGAAATTCATCCTCTTCCAAGTTTCATTTTTTTTTCTCTTTCTTTCTTTAATTATGTTCATGAATATTGTTATGTTATTATTCATTTTTACCATTATGAACTAATTTATTTTTCTAGCGTTGTGATATAATCTAATTAAGATGTTTTGAAATTTGTATCAATTCAATTCTTGATTTATTTTTCAAGTTGAGTTTTCTACATAGTTCTTAATGCTTTCAATTACTTGGCCACTAATTGAATGATTTGATAATCATATTGACTCGGGAGGTGATATATGTATCTAGTTCTATGTGTAGAAAATCATAAATTTCATGTAAGATAGGAATGTACTTGCATGGTTTGTGTAGTCTTGTTGGAGATCCATAGAACCTAATGAATTTTTTATTGTTGTAATTCACTTAGGAATATAGTGAGTTAGCAATTGACGATATTTTTGTTAGACCTCCGGAGAGGCTAGTGGATAATTTAGGGATTCTAAACTATCACTTGGAAATAAATTGAGATTGATGAGATAAATTACTCAATTTGGATTAATTATGGTGAAATCATAACCCTAGGCTTTTAAGTATTTGAATTTCATCATTAGTTGATTTTTATTATTAGTTAGTTTAAATAGCTTTAGTTTGTAATCATAAACACAATCTTGAGTTTATTTAAATAAAATTAGAGTTAACATAATTTCGGTACATAATAATTCAACAGTTCTCGTGGGAACGGTACTTACTTATCATTTTATTAATTGTTAACGATAACGTGCACTTGCGTTCACAAATTCCACAATAAGTTTTTGGCGTCGTTGTCTGGGACTGTTTTGTTTTGTTAATATCGATACCACATAACTTTAATTTTAATTTGAATTTTTCTTATATTTTTATTTTTATTTTTATTTTATTATTTGAGTGTATTCCTTGTTTATTATCGGAGGTGTTTTTTGTTGTGTGTAAGATGAGCAGAAAGTGGTAGATGAGATTACATATAATTCATACTATTGGCCAACTGAATATAACATGACAAATCAAGCTTCAAATCAGGCCTTTGGAATGAATCGAGTAGATGCCATTATTGCATTAACTGCTCAAGTTGAAATCCTTTCAAAATAGATGGAGAAATTTCTTGCAGCAAATGCTAATCATTCACCATTCAAGGTGTGTGAGTCATATGGTGGTTGTCATACAAGAACACAATACCAAGATAGCAATTGATTTGCATCACCATACGTCGAGCATGCTGAATATGAGTGGAATTATGAATAACTGCAAAGTTATGCTTTCTCCAACACTTATAATCATGGATGGCCAAATCATTCTAATGCTTCATGGAGAAATGATGAGAATATGATATGGCATGCACCAGTTACCCACCATTAGAGAAGAAGCAAAGCCTTAAAAAAGCTTTTGCTCAATTCGAACATACTACCGACCAAATCTTATTGCCAGCTGAACCTAATTATCCATTACAAGAGAAGAAGTTTAGTCTTGAAAAAGCAATGAGTCAATTAGCAAACACTCAGAGCCAATTCATGTTGGAAGCTACAACTGATGTCCAAAATCCATCATCATAATTTTAAAACTCATAGATCCAAATTAGTGAGATGGATAACATGTTTTCCAACAAGAAAGCAAGATAATTTGCCTTACACACCTAAGGCAAATGGAAAGGGCAAAGACTATTGTGATATTTTCTTGCTAAGCGAAGAAGAGATTGAAACTATCTTGTGGGTTGAAAAATTGATCAAGGGTGAACAAGAGGTATCAACACAAATACCTCTCGTGGAGAATAGAGAAGATCAAGAAAATGTTCAATCAAACACATCTCAAGAGCCATCACTAGGAGTTTCTTATCCTCATCTTCTACAAATTAACAAGCTTATATCAAATATTGTGGAGGATAATACGAGCATCTCATCACACAAGCATGAATCGGAAAATCAAGAGTTGGGAGATTGCTCATTAAAGCATTATGTGGTAGAAAATAAAGATGTATTTGAGGATGTTGACAAGCTTATTCTTTCTATATATTTCATCATCTCTGACATTGAAAAGGATAAAAACATCTCTCTCACACAAGAACAACTGTTATTTGTCATCGGGCATGCACTCAATAATGTAAAAAAGGCACTTAATCCCATGCTAGATTATGCTCACTATGCTTATTTTTGGGGATCACCTACACTTCTAGAGCTTACAAATATTTTTGGACCCGATTGAGAGAGAGAAGAGAAGAGTATAAACAAGACAAGAAACAAGAAGGAGAGTAGAGGAAGAAAATAAGAAGATGAGAGATTTCTTCCATGGTTTGTGAAGAAGACATCTATCTACAAGGGAATAAATTCATCCTCTTCCAAATTTCATTTTATTTTTATTTTTCTTTCTTTAATTATGTTTGTGAATATTGTTATGTTATTATTCATTTTTACCATCATGAACTAATTTATTTTTCTAGCGTTGTGATGTAATTTAATTAAGATGTTTTGAAATTTGTATCAATTCAATTCTTGATTTATTTTTCAAGTTGAGTTTTTTACATGGTTCTTAATGCTTTCAATTACTTGGTTACTAATTGAATGATTTGATAATCATATTGACCCGAGAGGTGATATATGTGTCTAGTTCTATGTGTATAAAACCATAATCATGTAAGATAGGAATATACTTGCATGATTTGTGTAGTCTTGTTGGAGATCTATAAAACCTAATGAATTGTTGATTGTTGTAATTCATATAGGAATATAGTGGGTTAGCAATTGATAATATTTTTGTTAGAACTCGGGAAAGGCTAGTGGATAATTTAAGGATTCTCGAGTATCACTTGGAAATAAATTGAGATTGATGAGATAAATTGTTTAATTTAGATTAATTATGGTGAAATCATAACCCTAGGCTTTTAAGTTTTTGAATTTCATCATTAGTTGATTTTTATTATTAGTTAGTTTAGATAGATTTAGTTTGTAATCATAAACACAATCTTGAGTTTATTCAAATAAAATTAAAGTTAACATAATTTAAGTACTTAATAATTCAACAGTTCTCGTGGGAACGATAATTACTCATCATTCTATTACTTGTTAACGATAACGTGCACTTCTGTTCATAAATTTTGTAACAAGTACTGAATGATTATGAATTTTAATCCAGATTTTGATATCTCAATAAAATTCTAAACTGAAACCTTATCAAGTTCAATGAATTCTCTCACAAGACTTCAAAGTGTAAATAAGCCTTTCGACTCTATGAATTCCTAAGTTGTGCTATCTTATGGTCGTGTATTAAATTTTCTCACTCGAGTGCTGAATTTTATACACCAAATAATCTAGATTATTGATCAATTAATCAAGATGAAATAAAAACAAATAGCACAAATAAATTAACAAACTTGAAATTTGATAGATTAAATCTTAAAACATAGGATTCAACTACGGCTACATCAACTCCTAGAAACTAGAATTTAGTTCATCACTCATAGACAAGTTTTGATACATTGTATGAATAAAACTAACAAAATAAATAAATAAAAGAATCGATAAACAAGAGAAAGAATCCTCTCTGTATCCAGACAAGAGATGCCTTCAATTGTCTTCTCCAAACCCTTGCTTCATTTCCAGCCGTCCTTGTGCTCTCCAAAGTGCCAATTATCCTGGGAAAGAGTTATAAGTTGTTCATTTATACCTTGTCCCCAAAGAAAAATTTAAAACCCTTTTTCGCACAAAATTTATAAGGTGGTGCTGCCATTGAATCGGGTGTCGTAGTGCTTGAAAGAGTTGACACACTACCTAAATTTTCCACCTCGCATTTAACATGCATCACGACTCCAACTTTGGGGTGTTGCAATGCCAGACAAAATTAAGTTTTTATTCATTTTTAGGTATCCGCATCGCGACTCCTGCATCAAGCGCCGTGACGCCAGATTGATAAGTGCATATTTCAATATATTTTTATATCAAATTCTTTATACTTTTCTTACTTTATTCTTGTTAATATTATAGTTTTATTAATGTTTTATGTTAGGTAATCATTGAACAACAAGAGATCAAAAAGAGCCAAAATGAAAACAAAGAAGACAACACATTTCTTGAGCAAGTTGATAGATAATATTTCATTGGATCACAGAAGAATCACAATTAGATGAAAAGGGCCATTTTTCCTAAGTCCATCATGTGTAGATAAAAATATATGCAAGAAATCACTTGAGACTTTGCAAGTGATTGTTGGGCTTGCATTAAATTCAAAATAAGCATATTTCTAGACTTGTGTAGTTTTCATATTTTAGGTATAACTCCATGGTCAAAAGCCCTATGGACCCCAATCTTACTTCATTTGAAAGCTAAGAGATAGAACTACAAATTTGCTATTGGAAGTTTAGCCCAATTCGGCATTGATTATAGCAAAAAAAATTGTCCAATTATGTGCATTAGAAAGGATCTATCTATGCTGACATATTTCTTTAAATCAAGCATAACTTTCTCCCTAATAGTTTGAATTAAGTGATTTAAGTTGGAAAATAAAGCTGATAGAAAATATACAGCAGTATTAAAAGCAAAATATAGTATCAGTCTCAAAATATAATACAACAGACTCAGAATATAATAAGCCAATAAAATAGGCCAAAAGGTCATCATCCGTGTACACACTCCCCATACACTTACAGGAGCTCCAACAGCAACCTAGCCAGCAAAAGATACTTCAAGCATTATCGTGCTCACCTACAATGCATAAACTATATAAGCTAATGCTCAGCAAGTAAAGATTATGCATGTCAAAGAATAATCTACAATATCAAGTCATGCATCTCAAAATGCTATGCCCACAATGCAATTCCATGCATCAAAACATTTCTCTCAAAATCATTTTTTTCTTGAGCCCCTGACCAATGCTACTATCTCATGCACTGGAAAAGAGCTCTGCACACCACCATAATCCAATGACCAATAATGATATAAGCATGTGCATACTCATAAGCATGCGCATACTCATAAGCATGCAAATCCATGCATGCAAACCTATAAATACATGTATATAACTATGCAAATCTATGCATGCTTTGGTGCACTAGTAGCAGTCAGCAAAATATTTTTTTTACTCAGAATCATGCCATACAATGCAAAATTATCACAATACTCATATATGACGCATGCACTTGCCAATGCCCATGTATGTATGCTCAATAGACATGAATGACAGTAATGTGTGCCCTCTGCTATATATATTTACTATGTCTATGTATTGTAGTTGCAAATGAATCTTTGCTCATATTTCACTTAGTTGGTGGATAGTCTAGATTTGTTTAGTGTTCCTCTCCAACCTTAGATGTAAAATATCCTGTAATATTACCCAACATCAAGCACCATTCCCAATTTAGTAAGTTGAAAGTACAAAATCTCATACTAAGACCTTAAACACCAAGCTATCTAGGTAACAATCAGGCTTTCACAAACTAGAACCCAATATAATCCCTTAAATACCATAATTTTTTATCTTAGATATATGTAAATATCATATAATTGAAGTATTATCACTCTAATAGCATGTACCTAATTGTTAATACTCAATAGCAACATGTCTAGGTAAACATGCTAAGTTATCAAATGGGACAGATTTTCACCTTCTAATTTCCTTGCTGCCACATTAGGTTTCATAGATATTTTGACATCCTTAGGAATATTTATTCACTCTAAAATTTTTACTACAATTAAATAACATGTAGAAAAATATAACCATACCATAAAGTTTCCAAAACACATGGGTCTAGGTCCCCTAATTCAGTCCCCTTCATAGCACACCAGAACAGATATTCTTACTTTGGCAGTTTTGAGTGTTTCTTCAATATCATGCCCTGTTTCAATTTCTAATCGATGAGAATTTATTCCAATACTCTTAACTCATATATAAACGTGTATATGATGATACTTATAGGTTTTATTCAATATACCATACACTTTTGAAGCCTAAAACACAAGAATACAACAAGGTGATAGTTTCTAGCACAAGTGTTTTCTATCAAGTATTTGCAACTAAAAACCCTTTCTTTGTGCACCAACGCCTATCTAATAACATACTAACACATTTATAAATAATATTAAAAGCTTAATAATCTAATAAACCTCAAAATAAATCTAAAAGTCATGTTAAACCCGTAGGTTAAGCTTACCTTACACAGTTTTCTACTTGAACTTGTTTATTTCTCCTTCTCTTTGCTTGTTTTGCCTCCTTTTTTGGTTGGAATCACTTAGGACCTATTTAGAGATCTTTTTATATGTATTTAGAATCTGAAATGGTGCAGAATAAGGTTCAAGTCATGGCTGTTAGTTTAAGATAGAAGAATAGGTTGAGGTGCTAGCTTGATAGGTCTAAGCATGAGGTGGTATAAGCTTGAGGTGGCATGTAATGGTATAATATGATTTTCTCCCTTATCTTGTAGCCTTAATCTTATGTGTCTCATATATTCTTATTTGGTTACAATCTATCTTAGTCACCATTCATTTTCGTAGATAATTCCTATGTCCATTCATTAGGTTCTTCACCCGAAAAATCATCTATTGCCCGATTGATAAGTTTATGCACGATAGTGTTACAAACCTATGAACCTAGTTATATAACATTTAAATTATAGTATTATATATCTAGTTATCCCAAGTGTATGATTTAAATATACATATACATATAATATTAAAATTCATGATCAAACCGACTCACTTTCTATAAACTTTTCACTGACGCCTTTTGCACTCCTAAGGTTACCACGTGTAACCTAGCACTATTTACTATATTAATACCTAAATTTCTTCTTATCTCAATACAAAATCAACCACTTAGGTTAGGAAATTCTACAACTAATATCGTGTGAGAGTTTAAGAATTAAGTTTAATATTCAAGAATGTCGTATAAAAGAAATAAAATATGTAATGTCAATATAAATGCAAGTAGTATATAAAATTAGCACATAATGCATGAATCATAAATGGCCAGATGAGTAGTAAGAGGTTCGGGTATCACAGAAAACAAAATATACATCACATGTATAAAATCTAATCCCTAATTCCATGCAATTTTTTATTTGCATTTTTTATTATTTGCTTAATTAAATTAAATGACTTAGTTACGTGAGATTATACATTTTATGCACTCTGATTGATGCAAGGTATGAAGGAATCTAAATTTCTAATATTCCACACGAGCACCTTCATCAGATCTCCCAAAAAGATTCACCAAAGAGCTCCAAGCAGCATAGCCCCTCCAATAATATCCACACTTTGAACAAACCTACATGTAATAAATCCTTGCTACTGAATTTACACTCTTTGTTTCTAATCTAATTTTGGGAGTGAAGTATATTTCTTAAATCAATAAATGATTAGAAGATTTATACTTTGATCAAAAAGGGATGGAACTTTTTTATGGGTAGACTTTTCTTGTAGAAAGAGAGTAAAAGAAAAACACAACAAATAGATATGGGAGAGGGCTGAGACTTTGTGTTCTTTACTTTCTATCATTTTTGCCCCCTTGTGTGTATTTGTACACACAAGGTGTTCCTGACCTAATTTCATTTGGTCTCCAACTCTTTCTTTTCTTATCCTCATCTCTTTTTAAATTCAATTAGGAAATTTTCTCCTTCCTTATCTCTTTTTTCTTCCTCTCCAAGACAAAAGTCTTTCCATCTATAACTAGGAGTCTTTAATTCTTGTAAATAAAACTCTGAATGAGCCTTTGACCCATGGGCTTGGACTTCAATTGAATATTAAGTACGCTGCCCCAGTTGACAACCTCTAATAATATTATACCATTAAGCTCAAAGTTTATAATCCTTCGACAAGAATCCTAAGTCTAAGTTTGAGTTGGTAGTATCTCCATCAATTAGTAAAGCCCAATGTAATTTAATTGATCAACTTAAATAATTAATTGGTTCTATAAAAAGGCCATCTAATCAAATTAGGCACAATTAAAATAATTCTATTATATTAATCGATTAAATTAATTTCTCTTAAATTAATTTAAGCCTAGCTAATATCCAATTAGTTAATTAACTCATTCCCTAGCGTCTAATATTCATCCTATCTTGGTCAAGTTTTTTGGGATCAAGGATTATGAAAATATAGGAGATTCAGCTATTATACTAGATATGTAGCGTATCCTTTGTTAGCCACTCACCAACCTTCATACACGAAGACCATACACCCAACATAAATCCCTTGTGATTTTCATGCAATCAGAAAGTACATCAAAGTATATGATATTGTATATAAGGCTACCATGGTGCCTCAAGTAGAAGGACTAGTTACTATCATAACTAGAAAATTCTCATTCGACAAACAACATTTTCCAATTGAGAATTTTTCATAAGTCAGTTTGGTGTACTTATTTTCTAACAAGCACCTGCACATATGCACTAGCATCCCCATGTCAATATCTATGAAAAGAAACATCTTTTTTTTAGACATGAATCATTGTGTGATCCTGTCGGGCTTATCGATGTCTTATCTCAATGAACCCTCGACTCAAAATAAGTTTAAGATCAAGTCCATCGAGGCATGTTCCATAATCATCATCGCTTGCGCGACATGCCCTATAGGTATGTATGATTGAAGGGCTTTATCTAATTGATAAAATAATTAAAGATAAAAAAATACTTATTAATAAAAATTATTAATAAGATTATTTTTATCACTAATTAGCTCATCGAGCACAATTCTAACTGAATGGACACATAAGACTCTATTCCTTCTTTAGTTCCCTCTTCTTTTGGGTGATGTCCTTCTAATCTAAGTACTCTTCAATCCTTCCACCTTTAGAATTTGGATTTCTAATCTAATTCTTAATTGGATCTTGATCCCATCAAATTCATAATTATTGGACTTAGGCCTAATTAATTAATTAATTAATTATGCCAATTTAATTGATTCAATTAAATAAATACCCACTAATTAATTGATCTAATCAGCTAATTAATTATTCATTTTGGCATTCCCTAATCTTACTAGGTCCAATCAATTTATCCATCAATTAATAAATAAATTCAACACAGGAATTAATTGAAGCCATAAAACTAATTAATTATATTAATTAATTACTCAATCAACAATAGGATTAAATCCTAAGCAAGAAACGAGCTTTTTTAAATTAGTGTGTGACACCTTAGGTTCACCAATAAGCTACTAGTGGATTCACAACTCTTGTTACTAAATAAATAATTGATATTATTTTGATTAATCCTCTTAAATTTAAGTCTCTAAGAACCCACCAATAATTGTTTGTGTCTAACAACATGCCATAATGACTTAGGTGAAATAGTGAACTTTTTCAATTACGTGAACAATGCATGGTCCTTCCATCAACTAATTTTCCGATTGGATCTAGGGTATGACTATTAGTCTCCTACACGGTTTTATAGGCTGATTATTCATATTTTTTGCAAGAAAAATAATATTTTTCCTCCCAAAAATCGTCCACCCCTCCTTTGTATTCCTAATTATAACCCTCTTTAGGAATACAAAGTCTTATACCTACATACAAAAATTATTTTGTATATTGTTCCAATTCATAATTCTTTAAGTTAGAATTATCGAATTAGTTCAATTAGCATATAATTGCGAGTGGATATCTAAGGTGTGGATATATTTAGAGAATATACAATTGGAGCTCTAGGATGAACCAGTTCATTGAATTTGTGAAAATTTAAGAAATTCTAATTTCAGCATCAAAAGATACGAATAATTTGGATCGTTGCATGTCTTCTGCAATCAATCAAGGCTTGTAGGTAAAAACCCTATTATTCCCATATTGGAATTAAATATCACACACTCGATCCAATTATACTAGCAACGGGATACATATGTTTATAAATTATGAATGTATTCATGATTTATGTTTTATGAAAATTTTAAAATTCAGTTGCACCATTCATGTTGGGGTTATGTGAACCCAACAGTCCCATCCCAAAGTATAAAATATACACATACATCTACATGTATATGTATACATACATATGATATAAAATATATATGTACACAAATATATATATATATATGTAATAGGTTTGAGATGGTTTTAGGGCAGGGTAGGGTGGAGCGGGGCACGGGTGTTGTCAATGGACGATAGTATGGTGCGGTGAGTGGGGCTCCGTTGATGGCAGAGAGGTTGTTTGGTATGGGCGAGGTTTGGTGGGTTGGTATGGGCACTGGATTGGCGAGGGTAGGTGTGGCGAGGGTAGGTGTAGCGGGAGATGATGAAAAGAATACAAAGAAAGAATAAAAAATATATAAGGAGTTGTTTTAGTTTTAGTTTTAGTTTTAGTTTAAATTTAAGAAAAAGTAATAACTTTGTAGTTAAATTATGTTTAGCCCCTCTATTCAAAGTGAATATAAAAAATATTGAGTATATTATTGAATATTATAAAACATTACATTAGTTTCAAGAGGATCTTTGTCTCAAAATATTTTGTAAACAGTATCTCCGAGGGAAAAATAAAATATTTGTATCTTTTTTTTATTGATATCAGTATTTTTTATGACGTTCAGTGACATTAAATGCAATCTGATGGAGATAAACGTTAGGACGATAGGTAAAATTTTAACACTAAGAGGGATAATTTTTGTGATAAAATACTAATTATCAATAGTTATTAACAATCAATAACCAGTTATTAACAACTATCAACTATCCAACTATTATTAAAGTAAACATATACCTATAGTTTTTGTGGAATTCTAATGTAATTTTGGACCTTAAATATTAACAAGGAAATGAAAGAAATAATAAAAATGAAATATAAAATTATATAATTTCGTGTGAGTATAATCTTTTATTAAGAATGTTTTTTTTTTTAACTAAAATACAAGATCCAAAGATTGTGGAAAGGAAAATAGTACGAAAAAGAACCAAAATTCATAACCCCGAACTATTTTGGTTGCTTAGGGAAATTGAGTTTGTTAGCATTTTGCTTAGCCTGGTTGTCATGCAACACCAATCACGCTCCCTAGTCCCTACGTACCTCTCCTCATCCGCCTCCCAACACCCCTGGAGGCTGGGGCACCCCATTCTTGCTGGTTGGCTCCAGCAAAATAAGCATGCATTTGAGTACATAACAGAGGAAATTCTTGCGAGAGCAATCAATGTATCAATGTGTGTATTCACAAAATCATGCTTACAGACTAATTAAATAGTGATAAATTGCAGTTTTAGATAATGCAAAGCCCAAGCTTCTGCTTTAAAAGTTGTGGGGTTTTTTTACTCTCCTCTACTTTCCATTTTCTGTTAATAATTCTGTTACTGCAATTCTATTGCAAATTCCGTGGAGCTGTATAAATTTGATTCCAGTTGTATAAAAATGATTGAGCAAATTCAATTTCTCTATATCACTTTGTGAGCAAAAGTTCCTCGTTCAGGATTAGCAACTCCTCAAATTCCAGCCAGTCACGCGGCTATACGGTTTGCTTTATATTTCCTGTTATAATTCAATTACTGCAACTTCCATGGAGCTGTATGAATCTGATTCGACCTGTATAAAATCCATTCAAATTTTGATTTTCCAAAATTCACTTTGTCTCTGTATAACTCGGTGGGTGAAGGAAATCTTGTTTAAGATTGATTCAATTCCTCAATCCTCGAGGAATTGTCTTTCTTTCTTCTCTCATTATAATATGATCCCATCACAAACCCACAAAAAATTTCAGTCACATTCACAGCTATTTTAACTTGGTTTCTCAAAGTGGGCCGGTAAATTAGACTGAGTGATAAGCTGTTTGATGGCTGCGGCGATAGGGAAGAGAGTGCTGGACAAAGGGTGGCTGGCGGCACGGTCCACTGAGGTCGACCTCACCGGTGTTCAGCTCACCACCACTCATCCTCCTTCTCATCAGTCCCCATGGATGGAAGCTGTCGTACCCGGAACGTAATTTTATTCCCTCTTTCCATGAGATTTCTTTTGATGTGTCAATCATTTTGTCAATCATGATATATGCATAATCCAATGAGGTCTTGCCTAAATAATATTACTGGGGCTCAAAAATTTGTGGTCTTAAGTTCGAGTTCAGGTAGCTATTTGTCTACTTTTATAGTATTTAATTAGTTGATGTAGATTATTATTTGTTATTAAAGGTCTATTGGTTGATTGTCCATTGATTAGTTCTTGATGATTAATATTCCCGATGTGATATGTACACATTGACATTGCATTTGGATGCATACAGTTAGAATTGAACTGGAATGAGATGAGTCTACAATATAGTAATAGTATTCTTTGGCTCAATTATAGTAGAATTCATTTGGGACTTTGTTAAATTACGAAAATATAGTGTATCTAAGTCAATTTATTGACTTTTCTGGTTCTTTTTAGTTTGATGGGAATGAGCTTATTAGGTTTCTGCTTTGCATTAACCGCCACTAATGTATTCACTTTGTTAGTCCGCGAAGCGGTCCAACATTTCTTAATTCATTTCTTATATATTAGTAAATAAACGGAAAAGGTGGATAGTTTCTCTTTTCTTCTGAATGAATTATAACAGAACTGCCTTCACCTCCACAATTGAAGTTGGCTGATTTTGAATGTCAGTGTCTTGGCAACCCTTGTGAAGAACAAGCTTGTGCCGGATCCCTTCTATGGGTTAGAAAACGAGGCGATTATAGATATTGCTGACTCTGGGAGGCAATACTACACTTTCTGGTTTTTCATAACGTTTGAATGCGAGCTGGTAAGTGGTACTTTGGCCTAAATTATGTCCGGTAATATTTCGTTTGATATACATATCTTCTTATGATTGTAGTATCACTATTTTATGGTTTTTATGCATACTATTGATGTTTATTGCAAGCTTTGGTCTTCTGTTTATGGATTTTCTACTTGAAGAATCTTTGATATATGCTGAAATCCATTCTTTACCTTGTCATATTGGTGGGATAAGTGACAATTTACCATCTCTTGTCATATGCTCTAATTACTGTTATTATCTGGTCAAAGTATGCAGAGGCATATACTAACAGGGACTTGAAACAAGTTTTGTGCTTGAAACTAATAAGATTTAAGCATTGGCCATCAACAGATGCTCTAACTTCCCAAAATACAAAAAAAAAAATTATTCAATGTAATGCACAGGGAAACTATTTTTCCTTGTATTTGGTGAAATCTGTTATTTCTTACAGCTGTTAGAGAAAAAGGATGCTGTTAACTAAAACTGCAAGCTGGAAAATTGCGCGGTCCTTCAAAAAATGATAAGTGCGTAGCTGTTTGTGTGAAAGTGACTGATAATATCTGAGAGATAGCAGAAGAGACAAGAGAACTATCAACCTGCTTAATCAACATTACAATCTCTATGTCAGACCTGATTCACTGATCGTTAAAGCTTATTTTTTTTTGTCAGGAATTAAATTCAGTAATAATCCTGAAACCGAAATCAAAATATTTAAGTATTTTGTTGTCAATATTGGCTTCAAATAAATTTCAAATTTCCTTTTGCTAGTAGCACTTTGTGAGGAAATAAAGTTGAAAATGGATGTTACCAATAAATTTTAGGCTATTTATATTGTGCCAAAAAACCAAAACATATCTAATTTGTAATTCCAACATTTGTATCAGTTATTGTAATAATGTTTAGAGCAGATTAATTAGAGGGAACCATAGGATTTCGACGATGTTTAGGTATTGTTTATGAAGTACCAGAAATTATTTTGATACCATTATCCACAATACACCTTCCAAAGGTCATAATGAACTAAGATAAAAATGCAAATTCTGGATGAGTTGAGGCAGATAAATGACACACCATAAACAGATTTGCTTATTTGAAGTGAAGATGATATAAGATTATTTAATATGCATATAATCAATTAACTTGAGGAAAACGTTGCTCATAAGTTGAATTCATTGTTTAATAATTGATGTCAAAGTGCTGTTAGTGGTACTCTTCATACATAAGTTATGATTAAGTATTGTATTGCCAAAGAAGGATCTCATCCTGATAGTTACGGACCAGTTTAGGATGGTCATATTTTTTCTTGAATATATGTTGGTATTTTGAATTTTCATTATCATGTCTTCCTCAATCCCTAAGTAGTTCAATTCACATCATGCCTTCTTAAGATCTTCGCTTTATGGAAGCTCTCGGGAGCAGTGATTATAGTGCAGAAGCATAACAAAGTTGCTGCAATTTTAAGTGGCTATAGTCTGTTATAGCAGAGTAATTTAGATGATTGTGTGACATTAGGTCTGCCAGGTCAATGTGCTGATTGCATTAATTATTATAAAACATAATTCTGAGAAAATAAAGGTTCAGTTAAGTAGTTACACATGAAATAGTTCTGAAGTAATTCGTTGGCGATCATTAACCACAACTCCTTCAGGTCAGTATATCAAACCAGAGAATATGCAAAAGCTCATGAGAAAGTCCCTTCTGAGTTTACTCTAAGTTTGTGTATGATTAAAACTCTTCTAAAGATCAGCGGAAAGCATTTACTTTCAATCAAGTGATTGATTGCTAATAAATTGAGCTCTCTGTCAATAACATCAGTGGTTCAATCAGTTTACATACACATGTGATGTACATTTAGCAATCTCAACATCAATGATTTTCCGGCATTCGGTAGCTGCATTTAACACATTTTATATCCATCAAAATGGGGGAAAAACAGAAAGGCATGTCAGCTGTGTGCTTGACCTGCAAACCATTAGGGCTTTGTATTAGAGATGAAGCCATAACAAGGTAGGTTTTGTGAGGTTGTTATTACTGTCAGTGGTGCCATTGGTAGTATCCTTTTGCAATTTCTTTTTTCAGGGAGGTTTTTACTGGGGTTGATATTGATAATGGTGATAATAATATTATAGATTGTTATTACTGTTGTGTACAGGGTTTTTTTTGCACTGCACTGTTGGGTTAAACTTATAATTTGATCTCCAGTTATGTTTTACTTAAATGCAGAATTAAAGTCGTTAAACCCCACCCCGTCTGGCTCTTTTCTGATGAACTGATCTTCTAAATTGATTTCAGTCAGCCAATCAACATGTGGATCTAAATTTTCGTGCTATAAATTACTCCGCTGAAGTTTATTTAAATGGCCAAAAAGAGGTCCTTCCAATGGGGATGTTTCGAAGACATTCTATTGATGTAACTGATATTGTAAATCCCGATGGTGAAAATATGCTGGCTGTCCTGGTGTACCCTCCTGATCATCCTGGAAGAATTCCCCCGAAGGTGGTCAAGGGGGTGGTCATGAGGTATGACTTAATTTCATGGAAAAATGCATTTTTTTTTTATTTTGAGGTAACTTTCCCCGTTGTTCACAGTAATACTGGAAATAATTGTCACTTATAGATACAGTATGATGAGATAGGAAAATTGACTCCAGGAAGGAAATCTGTGGAAGATTTTAAATACCCTTTGAACTATGTTACTTCATATTTACCACCTTAACAGGTCCACCCCAAAACCCGTAACAAAAGATACATTTTTTGTGTTTGTAGAATCTACTAAACAAAGCTTGGAAAGTGGTTGTAAAGTTGCATTATGTGGAAGTTTTTAGATGACAAATCAAGGAAAAACTACTATATATATTTAGTTCACTACCCTTTTGTTGAGTTAGAATTTATGAACCATGGGTGCTACCTAATGAAATTTATCCTTATTCTTATCCTTATCATTTCTTGGAGGACTCTTGATGCCTGAGCTTCTCAGGCCTCGAGTGGTGCAGTTAACATTTTAAAATTCGGTTCAATAGTATCAAACCTATGGTACCATATAATCATTCATAAACCATGACTTAATCACCTTAAAATATAGGGCTAATTACAATTTCCCTATGAAGTAGCTAATTTACCATCTCCTCTCATCCATCGGACAAAAACCTCCCTTTGAGTTTGCTCCATTGAAAAATCTAAAAGGAAGTTTAAAAAATTAAAAAAATGGTAAGTAGAGAGGGATTTATTTGTAATGTTTATATAATTGAAATGATGTCTTTCTAATATACCATAATCGAATTTTATTACCTTGAAAATTCAAATTATCTTACAATGCAAATATTATTCCACCTACCTCCCACCCCCTCCAAATATATAGAAAGTGTTTAGATCTTGGAATTGAGTTCTTAGAATAAACACAACTTCATTTTTATTTTATTTTTAAATAATTTAAAGATGCCCAGCCTTATCAAACTTTAAATCGTCTCTTTACCTTCCCCACTCCACCCATCCCCTCCTCTCTCAATCTCTCCCTCCACCCCCCTCCTCTCTCTCTCTCTGGCTTACAACTATCATCACCTTATCTTTCTCTCTTCCTCCACAACGCTTCCTATCCCCTCCTCTCTCCTGTTCCCTTTTTCTCTCCCTCTTCCTCTCTCTTTTTCCCGTCGCTTCCTCCCTCGTTTCTTCGTCCACTCTCTCCTCTATCTCTTCCCTACATTGCCTCCAACCTCTCGCCCCCCCTCCCTCTCCCCCCTCTTCCGCTGCCCATCCTATACTCCATTTCTCCCTACTTGCTGCCATCCTCTTCCTCTCTCTTTTCTCTATTGCCACCCTCAAGACGAAAAGGAAAGTAATGACTAGAAAAGAAAAAAGAATTGGGAGAATAAAATAGGGGAAAAAAAGAAAAAATAATGAGAAGAAAAAAAAGAAATATAGAGAGATTATTTTAATTATTCTATTTAAATTTAATTCTAATTATTTTATGAGGGCACATCTCGTTTTTATATTTCAATCTTGCAAAACTAGAAAAAATACTTGAACAAGTTATTTTTCTTTGAAAAATGCAAGAAAGATTGTTAGTTTATTGGCCAAAACAAAACAAAAAAACAGCCATCTACGATTAAGTTTTTGGCCTCAAATGACTTTCTTTTCCACCCAACACTAATATTATTGTAAGTGTTTCATTACCTTTTCCCCCTTTTATATATACACTTATTACATTTACACTCCCTCTAAATTTTAAATTTTACCAAGGGTATTTTGGTGACAAAATATAAGGACGATTTGTTTAGGGGTAAAATAGAAAGTTCACTAAAATTATATGCTGAAGTCATCATTTTTCATTAAAACCCTAACGACAGTGGTAAACTTAGAGGGAAGTTTTTTTTTTATTATTGTAAAAGGAGGGGAGGAGTGTGAGAGAGGAGGTAAGTGTAACTAACCCTGTAAGATATAGAATCACTAGATAATTCTAAGATGGTTATATATATTCAGTCATTTCCTAATCATGTCACTTTTTTGTCACCATCATTCCCTATTATAATTAGGCTATGTTACAATATTAATGTAATCTTAAGAATCCATGTGAGCATTGCACCATTAGTTGTCTGCAGCCATGAGCAACAGGTTTCATGGCCACCTGATGCAGAAGTCCTTTTTCATCTTAACATTGCCAATTTCAAGCATGTATTTTACTTGGAAACAAAAATAAGGAGGGTTTTTTTTCTTTTAAATCTTCAGGATGAATTTTGCTTTAACCTTAAAGAAATAACATGTGAATTAATTAGGTTAATAGGCTAGGTCTTTCACTTCTTCCTTAAGGGATTTGATATGTACTCCTATTTATGAAATATTCCATTATCCTAAATTTATTCTTTAATTACTCCTTGCGCGCCCTAAATAGCATACAATAATTATAAAGGTTCTCAGTATTCATGTATTGTAGAATCTGGGGTATCAGAATATCTCTGAACATTACTTCAAGGACTGTTTCAAGTGTTCTAATGGGCAGGCTGAGGTTTCTGTGGCGGATCTTAAGCTAACCTACTTGAGTAGGTTTACTCATCGTGGATGTCTGACAACTGTTGATAATCAGATTTTATGGTTTGATCAATTGTACATTCACTAGTATGTTTGATCAAATATATGAGAAGCTATAATCAAATTTACAGATAAAACATCATGATAAAATGGGTTTTGAATTTCGTTGCAGCTTTGCAGCTTGCATTGCCACGGGGTGTGAGGGGGGGTGGGTGTGAGGGTGGAATTTGCTGCTATTGTTTGCTTCCTCACTGTCCTTAAATTTGGCCAAACTATTTGCATGTTCAAATTTATGCAATCTTCTAAACTCTAATCAGAATGGGGTGATACCTGATTATTTTCTATGTCAATGCTAGATTAGGAAAGATGTTGCAGCACAATATGTTGACGGTTGGGATTGGATGGTTCCTATAAGGTAATTTTTTCTGTTCTCACTGAGCACACTGGATTAGTTGGCCTCTGTTCCAACATCAAAATGAAGTGTTTATCTATTTATTGAACAGGAGTTTCTCTTCATGTGGTATTTCATAACAATTTTCTGTGAGCAAGAGTATTATGGTAACCATGGTTTACTTATAGCATGTACTTGTTTAGGTGTGTGGCTTGGCTCATCAATCTGTCTTATTCTGAATTCGCACATGCAATGAAGGATATCACTAGTTTTATTGGAATTAAAGTAAATCTGAAATGAATGCTAACTCAGGATAACAGATTTAAAAAAATTCTCATGTTCAGCACATCATGAGACTCTCTTTTGGCGATTGTCGATTTTATAGTTCAGGGGTTTTCCGCACTGTGCATTTTTACATTGTTCAACATCTGTTCTAAAGTAAAGCATCTTGTTGCTGGCGTTTTCCCTTTATTTGCAAATCTCAAAATTCCTGACAAGAAATAACATAGTCCACGGAAAGGAAAGGTACTTTTTTTCCCTATGACTGGAGCACTCTGATTTTCTTGAATTTTGATTGTTCTCCATTATAGAGAGAGTATTCTTTTTCACCAGACACCATTTATAATTTCAAGATCTGTCAAAGGGAAGCTACTGCATCATATAATTTATCAGAAGATATTCAGATCCTATCAACATTTCAATGAGTTGAAAAAATCAATTCCCATGACTAATGGAAACTAGAATCTTTGTTAAGCTATTCTTTGTTTCCAATATTTAATAGATGCAAAAGCCAGGACTTCAAAAAAAAAAATTCATTGTTTCAGGGATAGAAACACTGGCATCTGGGATGAGGTTTCTCTTTCTGTTACTTGGGTAAGTTATGCAATTCAATCTTTCAAATTCTTTCTCATACTATGCAGTTATATCAATTCTTATTGTCTTTTCTTCTATTTTCCCTAATTAATGCTGCCTGACTTATTTAAATTTGTTATGAAACAAAATCACCTACGAAGGTTACTATAACATTGGCTGGTGAAAGTAGAGATATTGCATTTATTTCTCTACATCTGGTGGATGTACTCTAAAATCCTATAAGGAATCAGTATTGCAAGCATACATGTTTCTTTTTATTTCAATGATAAATTTTACATTTGCTGATTCTATTACTCGTGGCCATAACATTTCATGCAGCCAGTGAAAATAGTAGATCCTCACTTAGTCTCGTCATTCTTTGACAATTACAAGAGGGTCTACCTTCATACGACATTGGAGTTGGTTAACAAAAGCGACTGGGTTGCAGAGTGTTCTCTGAATATCCAGGTTGGAACTGAACTGGAAGGGAATATATGCCTAGTAGAGCATCTTCAGACTCAGAATCTGTCCATTCCTGCTGCGTCCCAAATTCAATACACGTTACCTGAGGTTGGTGTCTGAGTTTCTTTCTGTGACAATGTATGGGGTGTAACTTTTGCTCTTTCCTCTGTGCCTTTCTATCTAAATTATGCTTACTGTTCCCTTTACTTTTTTATTTGGTCATGATTTTGAGAAACTTCCAAAAATTGCGAGCAAACCCCAATGGGTATGGAATATAAGAAGCATTCTCAAGGCTTTATGAGATTAGACATATGAACCGGGAAAAAAAATCTTTCAAATGAATAACTGGCCAGGAAGTGATGAACGAATGTGTGCTATGAAGCTCATCCATAGAAAAAATGCTCTGAATAATTCCTCACAGAGGATTCTCCTTACACATTAACAGCATTAGTACAGTGCTCGCAGTTTTAATAGCAAACAATGTGAATTCCTAACTGCTGATTTCTTGAAGATTATAGAAGTATAAGATAATATATTTTCTGTCTAGAGTAGGAGAGATGCTTGGCGTTGACAAATGATTCAACCATCTGTCATTTTCTTTTTTTTTTCTTGGGAGAATCTTCACACAAAGATAAAGTAACAGTTTCGATAACTCTTGTGTGCATTGTAGGGTGGATTACCCTCTCTTCAATTTCCATTCTTCTCACTATCCTTTCCCTCTTATTTTTCCTTTCAGAAAAGTTGTGATTCTTTAATGTTTTCATAAAGATAACTGCTTGATAAAAGTGTAGAAGCTCTTGCTGATCTTGACTTGTGGTCATCTAGTTGTTCCAAATTTGAGTTGTAATGGTGCTAGATATCATATAAAACAATACAAAATCACATGTTTCCTGAAACATGTTAGTATAAGAACTATAGAAGGAATATCATATAAAACAATACAAAATCACATGTGTCCTGAAACATGTTAGTATAAAAACAATAGAAGGAGATATGTTGAAAATTCACTTTCTGTAATGAGAGACTGTCAACCATCCAGAAACGAAACAGATAATGCTGTCTCTTTCATTCGGTCTTCTTTTTGCTCTGGGGAGGTTGATTTCCTACATATCCTGCAGATGGTAGTTTTGTTATCATGTTCCTTTGACTTTTTTTATGCATGGTGGGACAAGATATCCAGTTATTTATAATGTTGTCAAACAGTTGCTCTTTCCAAGCATGAGCTATTTAGAAGGAAACTGAAACAATTTGTTCCAAGTGTTTTGGTACTCATAATAATTTCTTTGCTCGCAGTTGTAGGATTCCTGAGAATACTTTAAATCATTTTTTATGCAGATATTCTTTTATAAACCCAGTTTGTGGTGGCCTAATGGCATGGGAAAGCAATCCCTTTACAATGTAGAAATAACTGTTGATGTGAAAGGTTATGGAGAGTCCGATTCATGGCGC